>VZTL01039500.1:582-8082 GCA_013400535.1 Scopus umbretta
CCTCCCTTGCTTCTCTAATTCGTGGCTCCCAAGGACTTGCTTCCCTAGCCATAATGGAAACAGGAAAATTTCCTGTTCCAAGTCTGTCCCTTTTGTCACTCTCTCACCATGCATATTCCTGTGCCATTGGTTCTACTAGAGGAGCTGTTTTTGTCTTCTTATTGTCCAGAATAATTGTTACATACTCTAGTTGTGTAAGGGTTTCATCTGTCGTACTCTTAATGGCACAGCATAAAAAAAACTATTGTGAAAATCACACATTCAAAGACAAATGTAGCTCTATAAAATCAAGGGGGGGTATTATGATTTTAAGACCTTTTTCTTTAGGGATCCTTAGCCTTTTACAATACTCAAGTCATGCTTTCATCTTTTTTCTGCAATCAGAAAAATAAGGAATTTTTTTTTTCATGAAAGTTGTGATACGATCACAGGAAAGGGAAAATAACAAATATGGTGAGACTTTAGATAAAATTACAAGAATTGGCAACACTGTGTTTGTCCACAGTACTGAAATAATGCTATGGTTATTGTTTTCTTTTTGTAAAGATGATCTCTTCCTTCTTTTGCTTGACTTGTGTAGCAACCATCTAGCTTTGTTCAAGCTCGGCAGATCATTAAAACTGATGGTCTGGGCTTCCAAGGACTCAACAAAGGTCTTACTGCAACACTGGGCCGTCACGGAGTTTTTAACATGGTTTACTTTGGATTCTACTTCAATGTGAAAAACATTCTTCCAGTCAATAAAGTAAGTTCTTCATATGATGCAATAGACAAACAGATAAGAGGTTTGGCAATTTAATTAACACTGTATTTTTCTGAGCAAAGCTGTGGTATTCAGTAATAAAGAGTGACTAACCTAGCTCTCTGTTTTGTAGAAATTTATGAAATTTTAATGGAAGGAAATCAAGGATTTGTACTTCTCACTTTTTAAGCAAAGCTGAATATAGTCATGTTTGAATTCTGATTTTCATTAGCTTCCCTTTATACCATGGTAGCAATGTAAAAAGGCAGAAATTGGGATACAAGTACATTATGCTTATGTTAGGTCTGTATGCCCTTTTTTGTGGTAAACTGGCTTAGAAGAGAAAAATCAGTTTCTAGAGCTTCTTTCAGTATTCACAAAGTAAGGGGCAAAGCTTGAGGAGATGGCAAAGCTGCAGCATGTCGGGTATTCTGGCCATGTGCTGGGCCTGTTTGCTGAAAAGACAGTTCAAGCTAGTGTTGAAGGACAACAGGACAGATTTATCTATATGGGAGTGAGCCAGCCCAAAACAGGACTTACAGGGCCATGCACAGGGGCTTTATGTACTATGTCCTATGAGTAAGTTAAAAAAAGAAGAATCTTTGTAGCTGTAATTTCACTTGAAGTAATTTTATTCCATAGTCTTATATTCCTTTCCATAACAAAGGAAACATTTTCCTTTACAACAAAGGGAAATTTTACTAATGAAAATGTGGTAATACTGACAACTTTCTAAATGACTGTGTGAGCGACAGCTAATGGTTTATTAATGACTCCAGTACATTACTTGCTGAACTGTGTTTTCACTAATGTGATTTTTAGATGATGACAGTTAAACAGTCACAGGTGTAATACGTAGTGATATTCATATAAGAAGCTGCAATTTACATCAAAAGGGATCAGTTTCTATTCCCAGCTGAAGTAACACCTCTTTTTTTTCTGCACTTCTGAGTAGCCTGCTATTTTTGTTGGCAACATTGTATAAATGGAGAAAAGCTCCACTTCTTATTTGCAGATCGTTACAGCAAATTGAATTGTTCGAGAGCAGCTAAGCCACAAGTTTCTACAAGTTTCTTTTAGCGTATTAAAGCATACTTTGCAATGTACTTTAATCACATATCCTAAAAACTCAAGGCACAAGCATAGCTTGATACTAAGATAGGAGTAAACAGGTTTATGTTGATCAAGAGATGAAAAAATTATAATCACTCTGCAGAACATTCAGAATCATATGCAGGTAAGGACAAAGAAGCTTGTGTGCAACTTCCATGGAAATTCTGAAGTGTTCTTGTGTAGCAATTGAAGAACGGTAATAGTATTTGGCATAAGCATGCTTTCCTAGCCTTTCAGATTTAAAAAAATGGGAAAATTTATTGCACGATTAGAAAGATTCAGAGCTTTATGATCTGAGAGAAATTAGCACTTTATACTGATTTTGTATGATACAGAGAATTCTTAACATCTATAACATAGTTTTACATACATCTAGAAAACAAAAGAGAAATTACTTCAGTGGTGTCAGCCAACGGCCAGGCTGTCCTGTACATACTATGAAAAGCAAAAGGCAATTTAAACAATGTAGGATTAGAATGCATTAACTGCAGAAGAGTGGAGAGGTTTGCCTTGTGCTCACCCAGGGCAAAGGGGCTTGCACGGTGGCTTGCACAGTGGCTACATCTGCACTAGTAAATTGAGCAGCGTCGCTGAAACCCAGTCATCTGTGCTGTTAAATGTTCCCTGGCACAGCTTTGGCCCAGGCCAGCCAACACTGCTCCTGGGTATGGCTTAGTAGCTAGCACAGACAAGGAACCATTCCTAATAGGCAGGTTTCGTGCAGCCAGTCTGTTTTGAATGGTAATAGCATTTAATAGCACTAGTAAAGTTAATAGGACTCTCTAGGCCAGCTGGCATCAGTGCCATAGACAGTTCTGTACAGATAGATATGGCTAATAATTCTGATCAAACTCCCATGAAAATCAATGCAAATCTTACCCTGAATTTAACAGGGTACAGATCAGGCTTCATCTGGCTTGTGTTAGCCAACAGTATGTCTCAGGCGTTTACATGCATTGAACTTTTCAGTGGCTGGAAAATAGAAGTATTCTGCAATATTTTGTGATCTGTAACTTAAACCTCTTCTGTTAGTAGGCAAGTACTAGAAGCTGAAAGTTGTCAAACCTGTACAAGGAATTTCATAGAAGCTGTTTTGCAGTTAGTCTGAAAAATATTAGACAGTTGTAACTTTTCAAGATTTCTCACCTACTTGATTTCATTACAAAACCTAATTTGTTCACTTTGTATATTTTGCCAGAAAAGAAAATCTTAAAGTCCATCTTTTGATATTGACAAACATATAAAAATTGTGAAATAAGAATACTACACTTTTGAAATAATTTTGGCTCTTAACCATGTATCTGCTGTTCACCATCTGTAACGTAAGTGGAAAAATGTATGGAAATGTCTGTATCAGCCTTTTAGCTGTCAACAGTGCTAAACTGTGCATTAAATTTGCATCCCAATTAAGGATGTTTGCAGCTTATTTTGCCAAAAACAATAAACCTTTTATGTTGAGTGGTCAAGTGATATAAATGACATGTATGGGTTGTAAATGTTCGTAATGAATAATTTTTCATATGTTCAGTCTATTTTGCTAAACAGACCATTTACAGCCAACCTCATGCTCTGTTTACTGAAAATGGAATAAGCCAGACTTGTTTCAACTGCCACTAATGTATCAGCCATAGAGCATTAACAGCTATGCATCGGCACTAGCAATCAAATTAGTCTGCAAATTTATATCGTCTCAGTTTTATGGCACCTTCTTTTATAGCACATTTCATAGGCGTCCAGCAGCTCTTGCTTTTCAATTTTTTATCATAGTTAGGTTTGATGGTGAATTCTAGTTTCATTAAAACTTTTGCTTACTCCTACCTCCAAGTGGCTGTCATATTCTCAACGATATGAAATGTCCTTACTGTCTGTTAAAAGCCACCTTTGAAACATGACCAAATGCAAAACTCATTTCAAGTCAGGCACTGCCTGTCCCAGCTGTCACAGATGTGCCTCCTGTTAAAAGGGCTGTTGCATCAGACAGTGGGAGCTGAGCAGTGTCTTGTTTTGTCAGAGAAAGGGCTCTAAACTTCTATAGGCAAAGAAGAGGTGGGAAACCAAAGTGGTCTGTTCAGCCTGGCAAATAAATATAGCAATATAATAAATATAACAATTTTTATTAAAAATAAAAATAACAATTTTATTTTTAGTCATTTTCAGATCTGTGCCAACATAGAAGTTATGTGTAGGAACAGACAGTGAAAAGGTTATGCAGTACAACACAGTTGGAAAAATAATAAAACAAGATGATTTAGGAGAATACTGATCAGAGTAGGAAATAGAATAACTTAAGAGTTACCATCCAAGCTCAGATTTCAGGATGACCCGTGAACTGGAAAAAAAAAAATGAGAGTGCTGTATCCAGTATGATGTTACAAGCCACCCCCTGATCAGTCTGCAATCGGAGGTGTCCTGTGGCTGTGGAAACTACAGCCTATATCGTTTAAAGACTTCATCCTAGGCCATCATCACCAAAAGATGTAATATCAAAGGAGGAGAGTCTGTTGCTACCTCAACTGCTTCTGTACTGCAGTATTCTTGTAGGCAAGACAGATATGAATTTTCAGGAGAGGAATCTTTGGTCAAAATAAAAATGTGAAGAAGAAGAAACAAGCTGCTTCTGGTTTCCTATGGAAATGAGGATAATGCTGAAACTGATAACCAGGTTCAACCATAGCTGACAGAGAGGCAGTCTTAAAATAGTTAAGCTCTTGCAAGACATACAAATAATCATTTAAAAGGAGGAGAGATCCTATAAGTGCATCTTACGAGTGCCCCAGGTGAGGGAAATTTTCAGTGGGAACTTATGCCTTACTAAACACTGAATTCCATGGGAAAAAGCCTTAGTCTGAGCTTGCACCTTTCCAGACATCAGTATCAATCAGTCACAAGAACCCATAGGACACCAAACTTCTTTAGTTCTGGTATTCATGGGGCTACTCTTTTTTTTCTGTTTCATAAATTACTGTATAACTGAGACTGAAGATAGATACTGCAGCCAAAGGTACTGCGTGCAGGGGTAAGCAATAAGACATCCATTTCTGGGTGCCCTTTTCTACATAGTTCGTGTCTTAATGATGCCATGAAAAGGTGACCTGCAACCCCAACACTTTATGAACAGTCTGATCATCTGTGTAGACCAACTCTGTGTGGGAGAGCCGAGTCTCCAGAATTCTGTACATTTTCTGTTTGGTCATCACATATTTGTTGTCGCTTGGGTTTTTTTATTTACATCAAAAGTTCTTTGGTGCAGATGTTTGGTTTAGGACTAAATGTAGTGAAATCCTAGCCTTGCCTTGTGGATCCAAAAGGTTTTAGAAAAAAAGTAAATAATAGATA
This sequence comes from Scopus umbretta, assembly GCA_013400535.1. NCBI lineage: Eukaryota > Metazoa > Chordata > Aves > Pelecaniformes > Scopidae > Scopus > Scopus umbretta. Next base: position 5,774 of record VZTL01039500.1, read on the forward strand.
ATAATGCTACATATAAATCTGGAGTAAGATTAATAATTTTATCAGGAAATTGTACTGTGAGAAAAACAAATCACTGAGAGGATTGCAAACTGTTTGAAAATGTGTACCCTGTACAGCAGACGACCGTATCACTCTGGAGACTAGCCACGACATTTATCCTAGTGGCTGTCATTCATCTTCTTATGCTGTCCGACATCCGTCAGGTGGATTTTAAAAACTTAAATAAATGTCTGCTGCAATGAGATTGCGCTTAAGGAGGAATCTGCGATAATATCCGTGTGAAAAAGCACATTCAAGTCAAACAAAGTGCAGCTGTGACTGTACATTTTGGAATGCCTTTTCTGGTCATCAATATGTTTACTGTAGTTATAATTTCTGTGTTTCTTATGCATCTTGACAAAGATCAGACCATCATGTACTGATCAGACAGCAAGCTATAGTTTACAGTAAGGAGTTTACCATGTAAATGCATAAGACGGACAGAAGTTCAGGGGCAATAAAACTATAAAGGTGTTCCTTAAGCTGTGGTGTTGCGTCTCTTGCAACAGACCACCTTCGGCTGAGGTAGCACGGAGGCCCAACACCGCGCCTCCGGGCCAATGAGCACTGACACCAGTATGAGGATGCTGCAAATGGCGTTTATTAATAGGCTGCATAGCAATATATACTCCGCTGCCTTTCGTTACCGCCCATAAGCTATACGTCATGAGGGGTAGGAATATACATGTTAAAGGGGGGAGGCCCCTGCTCTTTCCGTTACATCACATGATCTTCCGACCGCTATCCACTACACTGTGGTCAAATTTTTATTAAGTCACAAAAAAAAATTGTGAATATTCTTTAAAAGAATCAAAGCACAATACTATCACAACAGTGATGAGACTCACTTTCATCTTTTCATTTTCACCCTTTCTGGAGCCTTGCAGTGAGTCTACATCATTTTCTTCTTCCTGCTGATTTCTGCCAGGAGTTACATGCCTCCAAACCATCTGATCACATCTGTACCAGCCTCTCCCTCTCTAAGAGCGGAATTTGACAGCCTTCCTTCCTAGCTCTCCTCTGGGACTCAGCAGGAAGACCCAGACCCTCTCCTCTCTGGGTTCTGGCTCAGTGTCTGTGTTTAAAGCAACTTGTTTGAGTTTTTCATCTGTTCCTTGTTGCTTTTCTGAGAGCTGTCTCCCACCTGGCCTCTCTCTGAATATACCTTTTCTCCCCTGTCTTGGAAGCTCCCCTTCCTTAGACCCACATGTTCCTTTCTTCCACTGTCTGTTGCTGTAGAAATCTCCTCTTATTGATTAAAACCAATTATCAGGCTGGCTAAAGCAGTTCCTTACAGCCTGTTTTGCTGCCAAACACTTGATTATAGTCAATGTAGCCTAAATCAGGTCTTGTGGCACATCTTAGCTTGCCATAGGAGCTCCTATGCAATTACACTTCACTTTAACCAAAAAGGCTAAGCAGCAACTCTTCCCCCCTTATTCCTGGCCTATATCCCTCTTCAGTCCCATAATTCGTAGGAATGCTGGGCAGAATCAGAGTTGGCCAAATCAAAGCCTTGTCTTTTTAAGTCCTCCTTGTCATGTTCAAGGAGGTGGAATGTGCAACATACAATGCAAAGCCTTGAGAGGCTCCATTCCTGGCTTCTCCGCTGACCTGTTATGTGACCTTAAGCAAACGTATTTGAATTTAGCAGTCATTTCAAATCACTTTTGGCACTTCTGTGCCAAGTGTAACTCATCTATAAAACTAATATTATGGCTAACATTTTCAAAGAAGTTTAAGAATCTTAATGCAAATATTCCACTCTAAGTGTTAGTTTCGGGCTAACTTCAGTAGGCTGCTTTGCAGATACCAACTTCAAACTTTATTCTATTATTATTATTTATTCTTCATCCAAATGATCGGGAATTGGCATTCTCCTTATCCAGTCAGCATTATTGTTTTGTAGTGAACTTATCTACGAGGTGCTCAGAAGTACTAGAACATATTTATAAAAGTATTCTTTCTCATAAGATATGTACCTTCACCAACTGAAAAAAAAAACCAAAACACAAAAAACAGTGAAAAGAGCTCAAGGCAAACATCCAAATAGTGAAGCAAACAAACATCTAAAAATAGGTTTCAGTTAGACAAATTAATATTTATTGAGCTTTTGATTTTATTGATTTTTTAGAAGTTTCTTTGTGACACATTCTTTTACTCAGACTGAACAGGGCCTCACAAGGGAAAAACAAGCAGTGTTGCTGAGTGTCTCCGCTGTTCAGGTTTCTAAACATTATTATGCATGTTGGTGGACTGTCCACATTATC
>VZTL01039500.1:13082-34995 GCA_013400535.1 Scopus umbretta
TGTGAACAAGTCAAATGCATCCATGCAAATGCCAGAACTGTAATACCTTTGGAAGTGTTTCTTAAAGCTTGTCCCATTCCTTCTAATGTGATTTTTTGGTTTCGCTAGGAGTGTTCTGTACCCATGTACATTCTGTACCCAAGTCACATTAAAATGCTGGTTAGAGTCTGTCCAGTATAAATGCTCTCAACTAGTCGAAGCATACCCCGAGCGTGTCAAATTCCTGTTACTTTCTTCTTCCTGTGTTCTGCAGGGACTGTAAAGACTGGACACTAAAAGACCGATAGCATGAGCTGAGAAGAGACTTGCATGGTTGTAGAAGGCCAAGAGGACAAGGATAGCTTAAAACTGAGTTTGTTGATTGATGCCTTCTCACTAGTTGTTACTCCAAATGCGGGAGCACAGTGGTTGAGAACTAGCTCTTCTTTGACTTTTAGACTATTTTTCCCTGACTGGTTTTGATTAGTCATGAAAGCAAAGCACTGGGCCCTTAGACTTTGCCAGCCCACAGAGGCAGTCTGTGTCAAAAAGAGCAGAAGCCCCAATTTGAACAGTATCCCATTCCTGTGAAATTGTATTTGCAATTGTGCAAGGTGGTTTAATAGGCAAGAACACGCATGGTTAAAAGCAAGTAGGTACAGAGTCTGTTCTGCAGTATAAAGGAGGCATTAGGTTTGTCTGTAAATGTTTGCATATCCAATCCATCTGGCTAAGTGCTAGACCATGCCTGGTTATTGTGCAGGGTAGAGGAAGAAGGTGGGGGGTGGAAACAAGGCAGCTAGGCATAACTCTGGAGCTAAAAGCCTTTTCCCTCATACTCCAGAGATAGCAGATTACATACAGGACAAAAAGAAGGCTGGGTTTCTCTACCCCGTACCTGTTAGCCCAGCAGATTTGGGAAAAAAAATTTCCATCTTAAAACTGATGATGCATTTTGGCCCAGATCCAGCAAGTCAGTTAAGTGTGCACTATGTTTTAAACACTTTTGTAGTCCCATTGACTAATATATAGATTTGGCTTTCTGATGAAACAATAATGCAATCTTTATTGTGACTGGAAAGGTAATTCCTTCTTTCAACATGTGAATGCTTTCAGGAAAAAGAGATGCACAAACAGATCACACAGTATGAGAATTGGAATCAGCCTTGATTTGAGTTCAAATCACATCTTAGACATTGTGTCTAGGATTTGTTTGTTGGTCAAAGCCTTTTGCAAACTTTTGCTCTGTCTAGCTGTCTGTGAGTTGCTGTTCATAGAGGATTTCAAGTCTGATGATGGTTCGTTAGGATGCATAACATGGGAAAACTCATGTGGTAGTTCCGTGCACCTAGTTGTCTGAGCCTATGCCATCTATCTAGAAAGGTCAGCCCAGTTCAGCAGAAGACTTGTTTGTTAGAGGTGCCACTCTAACCCACTGAGCCAACAGGCAAAGGCAAAGGAAAGAAAATACTTGTTCCCCAGTACTGGCACCCACAAGTAGCACATTGTAACACACTTTTACTCCTGCAGCCTAGAATCTGATTCTGTTTCTCCATCTTCTCCAACTAGAAGCTTCTCTGTATGCTTAGTTAAATACATACACCTTCTGAAATGTTCCCTTCTTCAGCTCATACAGTAATTGCAGTCCAGTTGCAGAAGGGCTTTAGTCTGGCTTCGCTAAAAGTGAAGATACTTTATGGCATTAAAGCTGGGATTTTATACTGTTATCAGTTCTAGCAGATAATGCCATTTCATCGGATCAAAACTTTGCCTGTGGATTCATAGCCAGGTACAGGCACAGGAAGATTATACTTATTTCAATACTGTGATCTTCTGTTTTAGGCGTGGTAAACAAACAGCTGAAAACCTTTCTTGAATCTTACCCGGAAACTTTTTCGTCACCCTGGTGATGAATTTTTGTCATTTCAGCATTCAAGTTGCTCTTTCATAGACAAATCTAACTCTAAACAAACACGCAAATATACACATATTCAGCTTAAAAGCTTCACTTGGGAAAGAACAGAGAAAAATACTAATCTTGAAAAAATGTTAGGAAAAATCACACTGAGGGTGATTTTGATTTAATAACAAGCTTTTCACATCAATGTTGTGGTCTAATGTTAAGTAAATTTGGTATGGTTTAAGAATTCATTAATTTTTAATGAATCAGGGAATTAGTAGAATTATCCATTAAGGCTTTGCCATATCATGGTTTAGATTACACACTACAAATGCTCTACAAAATCTTGAAAATACTGAATTTTGTATTTAGTAAAATAATATCTTTTCTTCCAGGTGGTGCAGTGATGCTTTTGGTTTATGAATACGTTTACGCATGGCTTCAGGACACAGTTGATCACAAGTAGCACTTCTGAAACATGTACTCTTTAAAATTATATGCTTTCTAAAATACACTTTAATAAAGTAAGTGATTCTGATCCTGTATGGTGTTGAATGCCCTCAGATTACACTACTGTTAATACAGTTCAAAACAAATTTTTTTGTCTTCAGGTCCTGATCCAAGAAAACATTTAAGCACATGCTTTTCTGTAAGTGCATAAGTAAATAGCACAGTTGATGCTTGTAATTGTTTTACTGGATCAAGAGAAAATATAAACAAGAGAAAATAGGAACAAGTTAGTTTTTCAAGGATAAACTGAAAATTCTGAACATTGAATTATACTATGTATTCAATACACTTTTTTAAAAATCTCAGCTGAAATGGCAAGATAAAAACTTTCAGGGGATTTTGAAGAAAAAAATTGAAAAATCCTGTGGGGCCAGATACTAAGCTAGTGTAAACTGACAGCTCCATTGACTCCAGGTTAAGAACATGACCCATACTTTGCAAACTCCTGCATCAATCTCGGGTCCAGTTTCAATTCAGTCCAGTACAATTTCAGCACTGATAGAAGAGCTTCGTAAGTTCTTGGGAGTTAGGACAGAAAAAGGAAAGCACGACTAGCCACAGCCTTAAAAGCACACATACTGTTAAATGTCGTACTTGTTCTTAGCTGTATGTATTGCATGAATCTCACTCAGGTCACAGAAGATACTGAAAATAATTAGCTTGAATCAAATTACATAAAAGTGCAAAACAACTGTGACAATCATGGAAGAAATGAGTAAATAACAGGAAAAAATACTTTTAGGCATATGAGATTTTACTGTGAATTTTTATCCACCTACGTATACTATTGCTTAAAGAGCCATCCTGTGATAAAAATGTTCACTGCACCTTGACTGCCCCTTTAGCCTTTCATTACCACCGTGGGATGGAGAAACAATGTTCTAGACTGATAGCACATATGCAGTTGTAATTAGCTAGCCATACACCTCAAAGAAATGCACCTTTCTGAAGATAAAAAATGTTGCTCTAATCTAAAATTGATGCTTTTCCCAGTCGCTGTAAATATAATAATATTTCAGTGATGCACTCCTGTCTGTACTAGCCATTCTAACGAGCTCTGTGAAATATGATAACTTCTGCTATGCTAATTGAATACATAATTTCGGTTCATGCAGTTGTGCCACTCTACAGTTTCTTTTCAAGAACTCTTTAAATAACTTAAAATGACACATTATTCTGTTATAAAAATGTTCTCATTATCTTAACTTGGTCTGTTGTCAAATGAATGCATATCTTGCAATTGCTGAAAGTTTCTGTATCACCCCATACTACATTCATACTGGTTACTTTAAATGTTCTTACTCTTAAGGAGGTACAAACCTTTTTCCCAGCAATCCTGAAGAAATACCTTTCCAGATTGTTACTTGAAAATGACAGTTCGCATGTGAAGTCTCATCTCACGAGTCTTTTTAATGCATTAGGAAAGCAACAAAAAGCTAAAAATAGAAATGTATTCTCAGCGCTTTCAAGGATGCTTGTGTTGACATGCTCAATAAACCTCTCTTTTGTCTAATTTTGACAACAGTGACTTCTCATACCTATGCTACTTCACAGCTAAAATCAATAAAATTAGCTCTGTTACAGTTTATAATTTTAAGGCAGATGTTCCTCAGTGTTGCATTTCATTATCGATAGTTAGCCAAAGAGAAGACACTACTAAGATAATTTTGAAAATTAAAAGCAAAATGGTTTATAATTAGTCTTTTATTAATTTAGAGCTTTCAAAATATAAAAATAAAAGGCTTTAAACATACTGTATATACATACATAGCCTTTGGTTTTACATCCTTTCCAATATGATTTTTTTTTCATTTAATAGCTCAGCCTGATCTTTGATAAAAAGAGAACCATTAGAAAGCAGAAAACACAGCATTGTTTTGGAAAACAAACCCATGAATGTGTCAGACCAATCCCTCGTCACTCCTGGTGTAATATGGGGTCTGATTCAGTTTTACACTGGCGGTCTTCTGTACCGGGACCATGCAAACACAGTGAGGCTGCTGTAGAAGGGAGTATTAGGCTTCACTGATTTCTTTGAAAACATTTGACACTCTGAGAATGGAGTGTCAGCTTTTCAGATTGAAAACTTAAATCCTGCACTCACATACAATGCATATTTCCCAAATTAATCCATTAATTCAGTGGGTTCACTCCCGACTTATACCCCTGTACCTGACAGCAGCAGTTGACCCTTGTTTATTATTAAAAAAAAAAAAAAATCCTTTTTTCTCCTTTGTTCATTGTGAAGTGGCTTAAAGTTGTGTGGCGAATAAGCTAACATGTTGTGTTTTTCAGTTTACTTGTGACTATAAGCAGGAAAAATGTCCTTGGGCAAAGGAGTATTCAAGGTTTGCATTAAAAAAAAAAATTGTTACAAAAATTCACACAAAAAAAAGTCCATCACAGGCAGTTCACCAAGGGCCAAGGTCAAGGTACCTTTGCTCACTCTGAACAACACTTTCTGCACACAGCTCCACTGACTTTCCACACGGGGGGTAAGGTATTATATACAACAGGCAGATGCACAAAGAGCTGTACCTAAACACAAAACAAAACAAAAGTGTTTCATGATGGTGTATTCCCATGTGAGGAATAATTGACATCATGTCTTGTCTGTGCTTTATAAATTATCCCAATTTAGCTGAAGACAAGATAATGCAAACAACTCATACAGGCTAAGGATCTGTCTCTCCAAGTAATTCCCAAAACACACTAATGCCTCATGAGAATCTCAGAAAAGACAGCGCTTATTCCAGAAATGACCTCTTGTTACTCGTGAAAATTTTGAAAACTTTTAACACAGGCACACTTTGTTACAGGCTTGTGAATACTTGGAGCTCAAAAAGCTGTGCTACAGAAGGCTTCTTTTCTTTTTTTATGGTTTTTTTTTTTTTCCCCTTGATGTGCCTTGTTTGTGCTGTATGGGTAACAATAGGTAGACTTACTGAATAACTCTATAATCCAGTAAAAACAACTAGGTTGGAAGCTAAAATCCTGTTGCCAACTTAATCATTTATTGACTCATGCTCTTTTTCTTACCTTTTTTTTTTCCCCCCCTCTATTTTATTTTTAGTGAAGAGCCTGTCTAGAATTAATTAAATCAATTTCTTTTTCATGGTGCTAAGGATCACCTTATTTCAGCTACAACTGCATAAAGGCAGAATAACGTTCGTCACGTCACTAACAGTGTGGCAGCATGCAAATGCATTTGTGTGCATGTTTAGTAGAAACATTCTTTAAAATCTTTAGTAGAAACATTCTTTAAAAAGTGTTCTACTGAATAACAAGGGTTTCAGCATCTCAATAAAGCTAAATAGCTGTTGAATGCCTTTGCTATACTGAGGCTGAAGTATACGGGGTCACTTCTGAGACCGGATGTTTCTTTCCTTAGGGCCATAATACAATACCTGTGTTCTTTACAGAAATAGAGTTCAGTTAACTATTTTTTAATGCAAAAAGCAAAAGTGGGAGCAGCCAGTCGAGTCCATCTATATGTCAGTGGATATACTGTACACATTTGTACTGGTTACTTAGATTATTATTTACCCACAGCTGTCTCGGTGATGAAAGCTGGAAATCCACAGAGAGAGGACTGTATTTTAAGAGAGAACTGTATTTTACCTTCCCACTGAATGAGCGTTTAGTATGCTATGCAGATAGAGCAATATTGGAAGAATGAAGTTTTCTTCTCTGCCTTACCTAGCTCTAGTGTAATTTAAGTTATTGCACAATATCTATAAAAATACTCAATATATTAATATTCTATGAATGATATGAAATGTCACACCAGGCTTAATTTTTTTTTTCCACGTTCATATTCTGAACATACCTACAGCATGTGGAAAGCATTCTGGAGTAACGGTCAGAACTTTATTATTGCCCAAGGAAAATAGGTAAATTTTCAAAGATCAGAACATTAGCTCTCTTGGGATTAGAGTTTAAAGCAAAATAACTGGCAGAGAGTACTTGCCACTGGATACAGATATGTAGAAAGGGAATTTGTTAATACTAAATAATATCTCTGTTTGTAGCACCACCACCAGTATACCTATAAGGGAAAAAAATGCTTCAGAACAACAATGTAAACTTTATCAAGAGCCATATTTTACATTCATAAAAGCAGAAATGAAAGGCAACTTCCTTTTAAAAAAATTACAACATAATCTTGGGGCCAAAATGCTGGACACAGGTGAGCTGACAATGACAGTACAACTCGGTTTCGCAGTGGGTTTGTTGACTGACACGGCTTTGTAAGCATCTCTGCACAGGTTGCACACTAATGGCAGATATTTTCCACCCATTCCTGTTTGTATACTTAACACGGATGTGGTGTTTCATAAATCTGGGAGGCTGGCTGTAGCTGGGGAGAGTTACTTGGCTGGATTTCTGCCTTTGAATCTTCTGCTAAAGAAACAACTCTATTTCATGAGATGTTGAAGCCTCTGCTGTAGGCACAAAAACATGATATAAAAAAAAAAAAAAACAAATTACGTAAAGCTTATCATCTGAGGCTATCACCCCACCACACAAAGACACAGAAAATAGCTATAAAGTCACCTTTTTAACTTAAAAAAAAAAAAAAGTAGAAATAAATGTACTGGAAGGTGAAAACAAATACTGTCAAAAGCCTATATTTACAAATGGATAAAAACACAAAGGTATTACTACTGCCTGACGATGACAACATGCCAGAAGAATCTGAGAGCCACGCATTGCCTTGGTTCTATATTTGATTACCAAAACCCAACAAAACAACCAAAAAGGGATCTCTCAATAGCAGTGGATTGTATAACCTCGTCGATGAAGGAGTTGTTCTCTCGGCAATGGGCAAACACCTCCCATTTAGCCACCTTTGCTGATTCGAGGCATAGCAGTATTTTCTGTGGTGATTTTTCTTTATTTATTTTTACACAAATCTTAATAACAATTGCACATTTAGAAAGTCTGTGATGATTAAGAATAAATACGTGTGGTTTGACCAGGAGAGAGTGGGACAAGGCTCCACGAGCCCTTTGAAGGACACAAGGTCTTTACGTAAAGAGTGCAACACCACGCTTCTCTCAGTTTCTGATGTTGTCTTCAGCTCTTTCAATCCCAAAAGCCTTATGGGAGACAAGTCAGGAGGAGAAATGCCAGATATCACTGGCACGAAGAGAGCAGTCCGTGAGCCAGGCTCAGGGGATGACCAGCTAGAGAGCTCTTGGTGGTCCTGGACCAGCTCCTACATCAGAGAGCAGAGGCTGTCACCGAGTGGCTCCCTTCCCTGGCCGTCTGCATGCCCTTGAACGCCAGCGAGGCAGGGATGTCGCAGCTGTGAGGGGACAGTGGGGTGCCTCCAGCATGCTGCCAGCCATGGCTGGCCATGTAGCTGGACGGGGCGGCACTGTACGTCATGTAAGGTGACACTTGGGCTGGTGTGGCGTAGGGAGGCATGGCTGGTGCTGACACGAAACTGCTGACAGCCGGGAGGCCACTGGGTGCCTGAAAGGAAAGGGAAAAATGTTTCTAAGAGCATAAAACACAGCGGATCTGCCGTAAAAGAAGCTGCCCTCAGATGCTGCCCTCAGAGACTTTGTACAAGAACCAGGGCCAGTGATGGCCACAGGACACCCAGAGAGCCACCTGTAACCATTCCCCTGGATTTCAGGGGCACAGTGACCCCCTTGTGCTTTCCTTTTAAGACCAGCTACCCCCCATCAGCCCTACGCACCTCTCCCAGCAGCCTATCCCGGTCAGTGACCAGCCACAGATGTTTATGGAACACCAAGAGCAGGGCAGGAATTGCCAAGCCCCGCTGTATGCCTGCCCACCTTCCCACGAGCTGTTGTTCAGGGACTCCTTAAGCCCATGGTTGCATCTAATCATTAAGTTTGAGAGCTACTGCTGGAGCTATTTGTGATGAGTCTGTCTCATCTCTCTCGCTGAGCACCTTCATCTTCTTGGCAATGAGTCTCATGGGTTGGAGCTGGTGGGCTGTGATATTGACCCACCTTTCCCAAATTTCTCGTGGGGTGTTGACAACTGTGTCAGGGCCCTGGCAGGTAGTGCCGTGGTGGTTTAGGCTGGGGTTGCGGTTGACCACGGTTGACCATGGCCATGCCAGCAGCAGGAGAGACAGACCCATCCCAGCGCCTCGCCTACCCCAACCCCAAAGGAAGGTGGGCTCAGCCCTAAGCTGCAGCGGGCAGGTGTGGGCATGGATCCTGAAGTAACACTCCCCAGAAAGGAGAGGTAACAAGCAGCTGGGGGGGTGGGAACATCTTAAACTCTTTGGTAACTGTTTGCTCAGAGCATGAGTCAGAACTATCGTATTATTATTATCATTATTATTATTACTACCGATGTCTTTTAAAAATCTGTTTTCTAGGTACTTGGGATATGACCTTGCAAATGTTCTTTGCTCACAGCTTCTCCTGGTTTCAATAGGGCTTCTGTACATGAAACAATTGCATGGCTGGGTCTTTCCCTGCAAGTTTTTTTCCTAGGTCCTTCCATAGGCTAGGGAGAAGCGTTTCTATTTAAATAGAAAAGGGAGAGTCCTTCAGTCTGCCATGGTAGGATTTCATAATGAATGACTCCTTATTTAAATAAAAAGTGTTTGGTGGTTTATTTCACACCCTGTAAATGCTTCTTCAGCAGAACAGGTACAAACCAAGATCATTTATCCGGCTTAAGTTTCAATTTGTGTAGTGTTTCTGTTTTAGGATTTGGGGTGGTATTTTCTCCCAGAAACATTTCCTATCTGAATATGAAAGAACAGGTATCAATTCAGCAAATCATGTACAGCTGCCATTTTTAATCACCTGGTAGAACCAGACCTAACCTGGATAGTGCAGAGTTAAGAAATGAAACAGACTTTTGTTTCTGCTAAAACTTCACATGATGTTAACATTTAACTTGTTTGATTCCTGTCTGGATTGCACCTGCCTAAATTTTCAGTATTTACCTCCATGATGGCACTGGCCTGGCTTGAGGCTCATGAGTTTCCTATCAGTGTAACTCACAGGTCCACTGGCTGGACTATCCTCTCATTGCCACTTGGGAAACCAAGCAGTAATCCTGCTGGAGTCAATATAAATGTGTACAGCAATCTAAAACAGCAGGAGGCAGTGACGGGATCCCAGCCACAAGCCTCCGATAGGTATATTAATTAGTATAGAACATACAGCTGCGGCAGCAACGTAATTGTCATTCCAAATCCATAAACACTTTGTTGAAGCTGAACTTGCCTCATTCTTTTGAAAATCCAAATATGTGACCTGACCTTCAACTCCAATTACACATCCCCTGCTGTGTCTCAGAATTACACTTTAGTCTCAGCTCTAAATATCAGTGTTTGCAACAATGCTAATTAATACAAACCTTCAAATAATTGCACTGTAAATTAATACACTTCTTAAATCACATGGAAAATTATTTCACTGAATTTACTGGAAAGTAAAAAGTGTGACAGGCCCTAAAAAGCTGCTGTTCTCCAAGCTCCCTGCCTATTCCACTGTGTAAAGTGCTTTTCAGAAGAATGTGAAACAAGAAAAGAGCACCTCTCTGTTTTTTCTAATAAACAGCAGCAAAAAGCTTTACACAGAGGCAGTAGAGCCATTTTCTAACACTGGGACATCAACAGCCACAACCCAAAGGGATCCCGCAGAGAGAAGAACTACAGAAACCCTGAAGGGGTGCTGGAAGGAGGAAAGACCTGGGACAAGTCCCTTAGAAGGGTCTCATAGCCATTGTGGCAGCACAAATCTCCAGCCCCTGAGGCTCAGAAGAGAGTTTTTGGACTGTGCAAGGCTACCCTGCTCCTCCAGGCTTGCCCACTTCCAGGCAGGCTGGTACCGAGCAGCGGGCTCAAGGATGTACCTGGAAGACCCATTTTAAGTGGGACTCTTCATTATGAGCGGTCATGTCCCGTGAACCCTTGGCTGTGCTTTTGAAAGGATTCCTGCTAAGTCACAGAGGAGGCACATGTCCCTCGAGCCTCCTGTGCTGTCACTGCTCCCCTCTACCACATGTGGCTCTGGAAAAGCCAGAGTCCTCGCTTGCCACAGAGAAGAGAAAATGCTTCCCATATGCTGTACAGACTGCCACGCTGTAGGATGCTCTCCAGCCACCAGCACTTCCTCTTAGAGCTCTTTAGAAAAAGCAGATTCTCTAACAACATCTCATCTGAGGAAGAATAAGATTGTAAAAGCATCCTTCAAAGTTGTGCATAGTGCTGCTTTATGCCAAGGCAAAATACTGCTTAATGCACTCACTTTGCCAAGCACCTCTCCCCACCCCACCATCACAGGCCAAAAGTACATGGGTAGTACAATCTGTGAAAAAGGCAACTTTTGGTCGTCAGGAAATTACTTCTTGCTATGTCCAAACGTTGTATCCAGACAAAAAAAGTCCCTGGAGCTGATGACTTGTCAGTACATGTAAATAAAACAGATCAGGTCCAATTCTTTGGCCCTGAGGGTGAGCAGCGCCACGCGATACCCAGCCCTATGGTTCTCCTCTCTTCTGCCCAGAAACAGGGTGGCCTCATCTGCGCAGCCTGTCGGGCAGGGTCCCTGGGCTGTGCCCTGCCCGACCCCACGCTGGGGCAGAGGCTGATCGTGTGCTAATGGGCACAGGCTAGATCTGTGCTAGGCAATGCGCCAACAAGCGACCTCTTTGCTGGTCCCCCAGTGCTCAAGCCCACGTCCTGGCCTCCTGCAGCTCCTACAGACAAGGCTGCCGGGGTTTCTCAGCAACCAGAAATTGATCACTTTGCATGATTTGGGGCAAATCTGAGCTCCTGAACAGCTCATATTAACTCAGGCACTGTTAATGAATATTTAATCCAATCATATATGTGTTACTCTACTTCTCTTTATCATTGCATGGCCTTCCTTTGTATGGTCTCATGGCGCAAAGTAAAAGGAAAGTCTCTGAACTATAATTAATGGAGAAGCCCTAGTTTGTTACTGAATTACATTGGAGGTGCTACGTGAGTTGTTACTGATAAAACAGATGGGACTTAACTAAAGATTTGCTGGGGTTTTTTAAAAGTTTAATTTAAAATAATATCTATCCTGATTTATAACAGACAGAACAACCCTTTTACCTGTCCACCACCACCCCCCTTTAGGTAAACTGCAACTGAGATAACTGATGTTTTTATAGTGTCTAGCTATTTTGAATGTGAGAAAGATCTTGCCCTAACTACTGAGGGCAGGACGTGGAGGCAGTTGTGTAGGGACCGCCATTTGCGACCTGTCAGAGTGACCAATGCTGGAAAGCTGTTGTCGTCGCCTCACTGAATTAATGAATCATTCTTATTTTAGTTCCAGTGCTACAAAGCTTTACCACTCAAAACCACAGTGATGTGAATGGCCAGGAGGTGCCTTGAGCCAGCCAAGCAGGCTGTGCTGGGATGGGTAAGGACTGGCCCGGCATGGAGCACAGTTCTGCTTCAGGGGAGGTTTGAGCCATACCCACAAAGTAGCCAGAGGCCTCCTCTGGTCCAAAATTAAAGTTGAGGGGACAGAGGGAACCTCACCTTATGTGATTTAAAACTACACTACTCAAAAAAACCCTGATTTTCATCTCTGACTTTCATCAGTGAAGAACTTGACCCAATAATTTTAACTGCAAGAGTTTTTCCTTCTAAACAGCTTTAGATGCAATGTGTAGGTTATCAGAAGGGTTGAATCTTGTCTGTCAATCTGGCACTTTTTACAAACATGACATTCACTTAAAATAAATGGAGGGGATTAAGTTCCATGACCCTGTATATACTGGATGAATAATTCATCCTGCAGTATTTCAGTCAGAGGAAATGAACGCCAAAATCTAAACATTCATAATTAGGAGTGCGAGAACCCCATGGTGTTTATGGATTTTTAAAACCCTTAGAACTTGTTTTAAGTGCAGAGCTTCTTGAACCTGGTTTTTAAGTTTTATAAATATTTTTTTTCTTAATTTAAACCATTGCTTTTAAAGGGAAATCTAATTTTTTAAAGCAAACAAACAAACATGTAGCTCTAACTGACCAAGAACCTCTGCTGTGCAAACGATAAGGGTTCCTGTTTGGAAGCGCTTACTGTCCAGCTTCTACAAAAGACCAGAGGAAAACATTTGCTCTGAATCGCTGCTTCTATCAGCATTTTAAAACAACTTACAGAATAAGTATTTCCAAATTTTAGAGCTGTGTTCAAAACCTAGAACACACAACCTCCCACCGAGTCACAAATTCAGTTAAAAACGTTCTTGCAAAGATACGTACAAAACAACAGTGGTTGGGTCAGAATCGCAAGTTGGGTCTGGTGCCTTTCTGCCAAGTTACGGCTGATATGCACCGGTGCCAGTGAAAGGAATATCCAGGCTAGAATTCAAAGCCAAGGTGGACGTAAAGCCTCTCTTCAGGTCACATAAAATGATGCTGTTGAAACAAATGGACTGCATGTATTTTCACCAGTGAAGGAGCTGGTTCAACAGTTTTAACAGAGGGAATTTTAATTTTAGACAGTAGAGGTACGACACTAATTAGAGAAGACTTTTATTGCTGCTGTTTTCAGTCTGTTTGGGATTTGGGGTGCAAAGGGGGTGGGTGGATGAAAAACAAGTCTAGAACCAGGCTTGTGTGAGATCGTCTTTGGAACAAGTAATTTCCATTAGTTTTTTGGACTCCTAAAAGTCAAAACAGTTCCTCTCCAAATCAGAGTTAACCCACATACACACCTTGATTTCTGTTGTGAAGGTTGTCTGGACATAATGTCCCACACAGCTTCAGCCTCCTCTCTCCTGCATTAGAAGGAGGGACAGGGCACAAGCTTCCTGGACAAACTTCCCAATCAATCCAATCAGACAAACTGCCTGAGTTTGTGGTTTGTTTTTTTTTCCCCTGCCTTGGCCATGTTAATACCAGAGAAATAAACAAGCTACATTCCACTTTCAGACACTGTGGTATAAACTCAAATTTTATATTGTAATTAATTGATATTATTTTGTTTTGTTTCATCCCCCTCTCTACTTTTCCTTCTCTGCCTTTTGCTTCCTAGGTATGTGTCCTCTGAGTGTCAAAATTAGACCCTCTCCCTGCAATCCCTTCCCATGTGGCTTCTAAATGTTTCAGAAAATGACCCAGAGTCATAGCATTCAAAAGCACAGACCTGCATTTATATTAGTTATCATTAATAGCAGTAACATTTCAGGTTTACATGAATACAAATGAGAGCAGATTTGATGCCACAGGTGGATGCCACCTCAGTTTTATAGCCTAACTCTAAAGTAAGTGTCCAAAAGAATGTAAATGATTCTTTATTTTAAAGTTATTATTTCCAATGGTTTGAATCACTTGCCCATTGTAATGTAAGTGTCACAATGTTTTATTAAATAGATAATTTATTGCATAGACTAAGAGTGTATGTTTTGTAGAAGTATTCTACATGTCTATGAAAAAAAAAGTGTTTCTGGAGAAACAACGTAGGCTTCAAGCTCGAGTTACCTAATTCACCAGCCCTAATGAGCTTGGACAGTGACTCAGCCCAAACTCCCCTGCTGGAATCAGCAGAAACTCATCCTTGTGTCAAGACTTGGGGAACACACCTCTGGTGAATAAGGTTGCCGTTTCATTTGTATTTCTCAATTCTAACACTGACTCAGATGGAACAAATCCTTCCTGTCCTTGGATCAGCAAGCTCAGCACGTTGCCTTGAACCTCCAGCACGGAGCCTTTCCTCGAGAGCAAATGAAACAGATACGCAGAGGCATCACAACCATCTTCCTGAGAGCAGCAGCTCCTCAGCAAAGCAGAGTGCTGGCAGTAGCTTTAGCTGCAGGGACGCTACCGTAGCTCCGCAGAAAGATACCCTCTCACAGCTCATTTTTCAAAATGAAAAACTTAAAACAATTTCTGGAAACACTGAATCTTTTCTGAATGCCCTGAACACACAGTCACAAAGTAGCTACTGGAGAAGTAATTTTTTCCACAGCAAGGGAAAAGCATAGCAGGGAGCAGAGCTGAATATCTAGTCCTTCAATCAGAAGAGCAAATTACCTTAAAAACCCAGAGGATATCGCATGTTCTTAGTGACATGCACATAATCAGTCAAAAAGTTTATGGCAACAAGACTAGGAGCAATCAAACACAAACTGCAAACACAAAGGAAGCAAACATGCTAAATCTCCCTTTTTAATTGGAGGTTAAATATGATTTATAAATCAAACCAACGCATGGGATCCCAAGGGAAGAGTAAACAAATTTTCCAAGTAAAACATCAGCAGCAGGCCTGTAATGGAAATCTCATTTAGGAAAATGGCATTACCTAAAGATGTAAGTAATACACCTATGTTTCTTTTAAGGTTTTAAAATTAATAACCTTGAATAATATTTTGGTAGAAATTGTAGTTAACTAAAGAGCTAAATTCTGAAGCTGTTATTCAGGAACTACAGCATCAATAGGAAAAATGACATGACCCTAACAAACACTCATTCAGATCGGTGTCCCACTAAAATTAATGTGCCTACACAGGTAAGTCAGAGTTACCTAAAGAAGAAGATTTACAAAAGTGAGCACTGAGTAAATCTCTCCAGTTTATGATAACACTTCTTATTAAAAATCTTTTTAAGAAAAATGTAATAAAATTGCTAAGCTGTATGTGAATAACCTAGTCAGAGTTGACCCTGCAAATCAGGATTTGCTCTCTTTTTATAATGCTGGAAAAAATTCTTGCAAAAATCCTTTCATATTAGAATATATATCTATATTCTTAGATGAATGAACTTATTTTACTGAACATATGCTTCCTTTGATTTTTCTGTTAATTTCACCACAAGCAGAAGAGAATAAAACAGACTCTGAAAAATTAGGACATTGTCATTAAATAATTTTGATATCCGAAAAACCTTGAACAGAAAGGGAAATATTTTGTAGGTAGGATACTACTTTGAAACATATGCCTTTATTTTCAAGAAAGACTGAACGGCAGTAATATGTTGGAACTGAGGAGCTTTCAATGTAACACATGGGCAAGGGGGTTACAGTCAGTCTGTTGCTCAGCTGAGCTGGGTTGATTCCCAGAAGACTGAGCTTTGAAAAATGGAAAGAGACCTTTCAAGAATGGGGAGTTACAGTATTTCTCTTTCACTGTAAGTCGTGTCAAGCAATGCTGGTATTCTAGTTGAAGTCACAGCTAAAACAGAGTTATTTGCAGGCTCGAGTGCTTTAAGATTCCAATCGTAATTAGTTACCCAAACCTATACAGTGTCTCTTACAAAGATGCCATTTTCTTTACAGTTATTTCTCCTGTTACTAAATTCAATGCATTAATTTGCTGCATGAGAAAATCACACTACTTCCTTCTAAAATAATGTTCATTCCCTTAATAATGAGCAGATCCCATTCCCCATATTTAATGTGGGTTTTTATTAACTTAAAGTTGTTTCCTTTACTTATAGGCATCCCCAGCTGCGCCGAATAACACAGAAATCAGATAATATCAATTGAATGTTTTAACTAGAGTTGCAACATGCATCAAGATCACTCTTAATTATATTTTCTTATCAAATTTTAAATCTCAGCCTCTTCAGGGAAATAAAAGCCCAGTTTTGGAAATAGTAATAGTAACTTGAATTAACACACCATCAATGATCTTTTCCTAAAGGAGCCAGGGGCATTTCATGTCTTTTCCAAAACAAACTACAGCAGAAACAAAAGCAAAAAAAACCAAAAAAACAAAAACCTCTTTCTCAGAGACCAAGGAATCCACTACAAAAACAACAGAGGAAAAGAGAGGTAGGAGAAAAAGGCACGATGGAGACAAGGCAAATGGAGGTTGTTGTAAAATATAAGCGCACTCCGAGGGAAAAGCGGGGAGCAAGGGTTTCCAATGCTTCTTCAGAAAAGGGACGGGTTTAGATGGCTTTCACAGTGAAGTGGGATCTACCACATATGGCACACCAAGCACGCACTAATATGTCCACATAAAATATCTCCCAAATGTAGCTTATTGTGCAACATCTGTACATTCACTGAATGGGTGCTTTCCTTTCATAGTCCAGTTTAGGAGGGATGATATAAATGGAAGTCACTGCCTTTCCAGTGAAGGTGCTGGATCTTGGGATATATTCTATTATTTAACAAACCTCACAACCAGACTACCTCAAAGCGGAGTGAAAACAAATTCCGTTTGTGGTGAGCACAAAGCTTGATTTTGATGCCAAAGACACAACTTGAGTTGCCCTTAGAGGGTTATACTATGCTTATGAGGACAAAAGGAAAGCTCAGGAAAAAAAAATCATGCCATATAAGCAAACTCCCTTGAGTAGGAACTAACAACAGATTCCCATCATTTCAGAGCAGATTTGCACAATAATTCCCCCTTGGTATTTTGGCAAAATCTGGAATCAGGCAGGGCACATGTGGACGTTAAACAAGCAAATACACTGAAAGGAATAAACATTCGTTCTTTCTACGCTGATGGTTAAAGCTATAATGTATTAGCAAAAAGTTCTATGAAAAATGCCTTCTTAATGCAATATATTTATCAATATATTGTTGTTTCAATATGGTGTTATTTAAGGTTGGAAGACGAAGAAATTAAGTCCCCTTAATGTCTTTAAAGGGATTCTTGATGGCTAGAAGGTAGGCAGATATGGGGGTCAAACTGGCAAAGTCCCCACTTCATCCTCTTCAGGGAGAGCCAAAACAGCAGTCCCCTTTGTCTAACAAATCTCTGATGCTGCAGAGACAATTACTGGGAAGCCGCTAAGTTAACGAGGGTGAAATCATAGCCCATCGATCATTGAATGCCCATGGTCGTTATGACTAGATATGTAGGCAATTCCTAGGAGCTAATAAATTGCCACAACAGACAAATTCAAACACACCACACAGTCCTTATCTACTTCCCACTCTACTGCAAGCCACCAGAAGACTGACCAGATCAAGTCCTACCTGATCCCCCTGCCCCTGGCACTCTGCTCCTTGGCTGTGATAGTTATCCCCCACCATGCTTTTCAGTCCCTGGTTCTGTTTGTCATGGCAGAGCTCCAGGTGGGTTGGGGCCCTCTGAGCAGAGGGTTGCTCAGAGTGGGGTTTGAGTGTCATTATACCATTCACTCACCTCTCTGTCTTTCTTTATTAGTTTCATCCGGGTGGAGTGCCCTGAAGCCATGTGGGTTGGTGGGCAGGGCACTGTGTTTTGGCCGTGGAAGCAGGTGGCCAGTAAGAGGCAGGTCTCACAAATGGGGTTCGAATGGGGTGCCATCCAGATCACCTGGGAAGGAATCAGGTGCATGTAGTGGGATCAGCTCATGCCCCTCACCCACAACATGCAATGACATGGATGCCTAGACCTCGAGCAAGCCGTCTTACGGACAGTATTTTAATAACAGGCACCGGTCTGGAGATCCTAGTGAGAGTGACACGGAACCAGACAGTCTCCAAGCCAAGATCTGAACCCCTGCACCAGACAGGAACTCTGCTAACAATTCTGCTAGGTACTACGGCAAGAGAGCAAATAAGCACCTTCCTCCCCCTCCCGGGTATGAGTGAGGAGCGGGATGTCCGGACCTTTGTCTTTGCTGGATTTTGCACAGACCCATAGCAGGAATCCAACTGCCTGAATCCTGAGTTAGAATATAAAATGCCAAATAAGTAATCTGCTAATTAATTTTTTCAATAAATAATCTGTGTAGGAGGGTCATGTAATTGGCCATAACATTTAAGGTTACATTTTCATCTTATTCCCAGAGAAGTTACCATACGTTGTGGGTTCTAAGTACTGCCGATAAAACCAATTACAGATGCTTTGGCCACCGCATATACAGTTCATTGTTCATCTACAATCAAAGATCAGGAACTAAATATTTACATTGCCTACATTTTCTGTGCAAATAATTGTCCAGAATTGCATCCACAATTATTTGCAATCACTTGCCCTAAAATGGAGCTTTCCCTTTATGTACTTACAGCACATGGAGCTCATGACCACCGATCAGAATGCAACCAAAGGACAGGGAGTGCTATCCCAGCAAAGCTGAAAACTCAAGCCACTAACAGCTGATGAAGTTCAGCTGAGACAGAGGTGATGCAGTTGCTACTCTGGGGTCTGCCCAATATGTCAGAGGAAGACTTCACTCAAGCCATGTTCACAAGCTCCTCAGAATTAGGAGGAGTGATTTCAGCAACACCGGTAGGTCTGGGATCAGGCCTCTGAATAGCATACCCTTTCCAGGAGAGAGCTTGCAATAACCACTTGCTCTGAGACCCCCCCAGTTACAAGTTTTTTCCCGTTAATGAGTATCAGCTCCCTTTGGCAATGCGCACATCTGCTTCCTGCAATGCACACAGCAAATAATTCTGAAAAAAACTATTTCCAAAGCTATTTGCCTCTCAACAAATTGTACAGACATACATCAAATCTTCTGCATTTTCATACATGTGTAAATACAGACCACAATTTTTTCAGTTTGCACATCCATGATGTTAGTCCAGAAAGTCACAAACATTAGATGTCTGAAAACTGCACTTTAAATATGATACATATTTATTAAATGTTTTCATTTCAAATGCAGGGTGAAAATGTGTTTGTATTTCAGTAATTTCAGCTTTTTTTTTCCCCCTAATGCAGCTTTCAGTATAAGCTGCATAATGCATTAAATACTCAGAAGATTCATCCATTGTGTTAATAATATAATTATCTGTAGAAGACTTCCCCCCAACACCACACCAAATGTGCCTCTCCGTGTAAATACTGCAGTATAACTGAGTTCTGTATGAAATGTGTATGATCCAAAACTGTCAAGCTCTCAGAGAAATCTATTTTCGTTTTCAGTTTCTCTGATTCGCAGTCTCTCTCTTTGCAAAGCTGTATGACAAATATGCGAATATGATTCATCAGGAAAATATAATGCAATTGCTTATGTGTAAATGACAACTTGGGAGATCAGGTAATTAAAAAAAGAATAGAAACTTGACAAGGCATCTCTGTGGTTTCCTGGGGAACGTTTGGTACAGAATCACAGCCTGCCAGGCAGAGCTTTCAACTCCCCAAACACAAATATCGAACAACACCGCAAACAAAGGCCCCAGAGACACCAGAAAATTCATAATACTTAAAGTGAAAAATGTTCTACGTCCAGAGGTTCAGTTTCATGTTAAACGAGCGTGACTGCGTATTGCTGAGGCAAAAATGTGAAGTCTTCCTGCCTCTTTTGTGGAGTCCTTTCCCAGACTGAATTCCCAGTGATGTGTGGGGCAAGGGGTGAAATGCAGCCATTCGAACCCACCGAAGAGATCAGCCTGGGCTGCCGGCTGACAAGCCTGGGAGGTCAATAAGAGTTTTGCCTGAAAAAAGCCTACAGGATCCCGTGTGTTAAACAAATGTATATCATTTAAAAGGAGGGATCAAATAAATCTATGACAAAAGTACAGAAGATCTTGTTCTTTGGGTTCAATTTTTCTAGTCTTTCTCACACAGAGGGAGTTTCCAGGGGATTTCTTCAGAAGTAAAATATTATTGGCCATGACTAAGGCTGGGGGAACAAGTCCTTCACTCACCTAGTAGCTACGGAGCTATTTGCAGGCTGCGGACAGGTGAACATTGAATGTTGCTGATGCTTAAAACGTATAGCTGATATTTGTGGGAAACAGCAGAATCCCCTATCACGCACACAAATTCCTTTGTTACTGTGCTTCAGAGCACATTCCCTCCGCTCCTGTTGTGTAATTGGAAAAACTGAGCAAAACACGCGCACTTGATTCCCTGCTGCTCTACTCCTCTTGTAGGCACTGCTGACTTTGGTAGTACAGACATAGAACTGAATATTACAGAAGAGTCACTTCTCTTCTCTGGGGGAAATCTGGTCTCTGCCTTCTTAAGACCCAGCTTTTGTAACAAGCTTTGCCCAACAGAGATGAGGAAAATAGCATTTAGCCTGAAGTCCAAAGACAGAGCCTATTTCACCGTAGTGTTTCTGGCACATAAGGGATGACTGTGGCTTCCCTGTTTTCCACCGTTCCAGATACCCCTTTGCTAGATCCATACAAATGAAGCAATGTTCTCTGCTGTCCCCTGCTCATCTATTTACACCCAAAGCGGTACACGTTACAAGCGACTATGTAAAGATCTAAGAACATCAGAGCCTTTTGGTGAGACTTTTCTGTCACAAGCGGTCACCCCAGACTCACTGCGCTTCAGTGAATGGACAGCTAGTAAGTCAGTCCTACGTGCAGCAAGAATTCAGTTCATAAATTTCACTTTGCACCTGGTCAGAACAAATCCTTTGGCAAAAAGAATGTTGCAAAAACTGCAAAAATTTCACATTTTCACATCCTTATTTGATGTGAATTTTCTCCGAATACATTCTAAATTAGCAAGGTAGTAAACTTGTGACAGACAAAGCAATTAATGTGCATGTGAATGAATTCTCTGGCAAGCAAGTCTGGATACTACATGAATAGACTGGTCTATACGTTAGAACTTTCCAAAGCCAAATTCCATTTACCCATATTATTATGGGGAAGGGGGGGATGTCCTCTGTGTCTTCTTTTAGTGAGCAGGCTTCTGGAAATGACCTTCTGGGTAAATACTTTTTATCTTTTCTATCCTTTTAAACTCTCTGGACAATGTAGTTTGATAAATGAATTCCATTTTATTAATACCGATTTGCTCCATTTTTAAATAGCGAATATGTTTAAATTACATTTATCAGTTGATCTTTCAGGTTGAACAAAACTTTAAAGTAAGACTGGTATTGACAGCAGAACAGTGATATATTATGAAGGTGAAAGCATAAATATCGAAAGAGTGAAAAAAGAGAAAGAATAGTTTCCAACACCAGCATTGAAAATAACCCCATGTACATAACATTGTTCCTCAACGCATTTGCTGAGGTAAAGGAGATACCAACAGAGGCAATGGTTTATAGGTTATGAGCCGGATCCCGTGAATACTTCAGCAGAAGCGTGTGCAGAAGGCCCAGCCTGGAACCTAAGGAAACACAGCCATGGTACAGCTGTTCTTAACAGAATCATGGCAAGCTATTTCCATCATTTTTAGCAAGAGTGCTAACATTTTATTTGTTTTGTTTTTTGTAGAACATTGTGGAAGGATGAATATTAACTCTAATTCTATCTTTAACGGTACAGTCATGGCTATACTACACTGTGCATGATGTGCAATATGAAACGAACAGAATAATAATGGGATAATAGAAAAATGTGATACAAAACAAATAGGACAGCATTAAGGGCGGCATAATGATTGTAAGGCAATATATGCAATAAAGTGGTTATTGACTTTTGGGGCCTATGGTATTTCCCACCCTGCCTCATTCATCTCTTTGCAAGCATTCCCGCAGTTTGCACTCCACATCTTGACTTTGACAGGGGCGGATTCAGCTACTCTCAGCACCAAATATGAGCTACAAAAGCCTCCTTGACATGGAATCCAAAACCAGACACAGAACTCGAAAAATATGTCCAAAACCTCTGTCTTTGAATGGGAAGACGCTAAACAGAGATCGCCTTTTTTCCTCGACTTCGTTATAAG
>VZTL01039500.1:53384-73375 GCA_013400535.1 Scopus umbretta
CCATCTCTTCTTGAATCTTTGAGCCGGATGGGAAAGGGGTAGGGGAAGACAGCACAGCGATGTGGACAGAGCGAGAGAGCGAAGCATATTTTCTCGAGTCCGGAGAGCGGCAAGTCTCCCGGCAGGGGCCCGAAATCGGCGCAGGCGGGGGCGGCGGGTGCCGGGCCGGGCGGCGGGGAGCCCGCCCCCCCTCCCCGCCGGCTGGCGGGGCAGCTCCGCTCCGCCGCTTTTTGCCGAGGCGGTGTCGGCCCGGCGAGGCTGGCGGGCTATTTCTACAGCATTTCTACGCGGTGCACGGTAGGAAAAAAGGGGTCCGGCTTTGCATGAACGCCGCCAAATAGCGGGCGGGAGAAACGGCGCTGCCCACCACCCGCCGCCTTCGGGGCTGCCTGAATTTGCCGGGAGGGGAGGGAGGCAGGGGCTGCGTGCGGGTGCCCCGCGTCTTTGTTTCCTGGGGAGACCTAGTTTTATTCTCTTGTCAGGTTGATCGTAAGAGTGATTTGGAGCAATGCACGCCTCGTCCTGCTTACCGGAGATCGCTCTGGGAGCAGCCACCCCCCTCCGAAATGCCCCGTGTGGGGGTCTGACCCTGGGGGGCCCGGAGGGGGCTCAGGGTCGGACCTTGGTGCCACTGGGAACCCCAGCCATCCCAGAGGGGTCATGTGCCCGCCAGCAGCAGTGGTCTTTTTTCCTCAGGTCTTGGGAAAGCACCTCCAAGCATCTATCTCCAAAGGAGAAGGCAACAGATGGGTAATGAGATGTCCCTCTCCTGGCATTGAATTACAGTCAGTGTGCCTGCCCCACCAAAACCACCTCGCTGCAGCCTTTGCCCCACCAGCCAGGCTGTGGGGCAGGCCCAGAGCTGGGACAGGGTGACCCCGTCATCCAGTGGTGACTGCGGTGTGGCCTGATCTCTACCGCTCCTGCAGCCACAGCCGTTGGGCTTCCCCGTCTGTCTGCTGGCCATCCTCTTTAAAGCATGGCTTCTCATTTAAAATAGAGAAGCAGCTCGACAGCCTCCCTCAAGTCGATGTGATGAGTGGGTAGAGTAACCCTCGCTTGCTGAGCGGTTGGGGTGGAGGAAAGTCTGTGCTGGGAATTTTCCACTTTTGTTTCAGTCACAGAAACTGGTTGTTTCCAATGTGGAAATTGCTCCGGGCCTTTGCGTGATTAAATTAATCTGCAGCATTTGGGATGGAACATTGCAGTGACAGAGACTGAGACTGGGACTTTCTGCTGGGTCATGACAAGGCTGCAGGCATTGTAATTCGCAGAGTTTTCATATACCAAAGGGTTATCTCTCCCTTTTGCCCCTTCCCCATCTCCCCTCTGAGTGTGAAGATAATCCTGGGTTAAGTGCAATTTTTATATCTAACACTCCCCAGCACGTTTCTGTCAGTCACAATTTTGAGAATAACTAGTCAGCCGTGAAAGACAGATTCAAGCATTATCATTCATCCAGCTTATGGTGGCATCTACATGAAAGAGAGTGAATCCCATGTTGATAGTGGTGATGACGATTGCCTTATTTGCTGTAAAGCAAAACAACAGGAAACAAGATCAATACACTTTAAAATAACAGGGTACCTCTCACTGGCAGCTGGTTTCTCTTTTTTTCATTTTCCCCTCTGCCAGTCCCAGGATTACAGTTTTAACTATATGCTTTCCCTCTTTCTCTGCTATCACTACTACACTTGAATGAGATTACTCACAACCGAAGGGCTTCTCTGCTAATTGCCTCTGCCCCTGAAGCCCTTTTCTACCTTACCAGCCCTTCAATACTACAGAAGTCCTGTAGTCTTTCCTGAGATCCAGTCAGCCATTTGGCACGTCTTGAAGCATCTAAGAAATATTCTCTGATTTCTTCTTCTCTTTCTTCAGGTCATTGTGTTTGTCTGCCTGTGAGGACACAGACCTGAAAACCTTTCCACTAATCTATGGAGAAACAGTCCCTTCCAGGTGATACATGGGAAGAACAAGTCCTCTCAGACAAACTTGTACGTTAAAGCCACCCAGGTGGTCTGCTGTGCCCGGCGGTGGGCAGAGCTCAGCCCTCACAGGGCTGCCAGTGGGTGTGGAAGCTGCCTGGCACTGACACATCTGGAATTTCACACACAGCGCCAGACGCTTGCACAGTCAAGCCCAGGTTTCCAGGTATTTTTTTTTTTATTTTTTTTTTTTAATTTTAATTCTACCATCATGCACCAGAGCAAGTAATACCTTATTCGGCAGTGAGTTTCACTCAGCCATAGTCATGAAAATGGAATTGGTCCTACAACAACAACAGTAATAGCTCTTTACCTGAGTCCTTTCCAACACACCCTACATGGCCTCCCCAT
Source organism: Scopus umbretta (assembly GCA_013400535.1). Lineage (NCBI taxonomy): Eukaryota > Metazoa > Chordata > Aves > Pelecaniformes > Scopidae > Scopus > Scopus umbretta. The sequence goes on from VZTL01039500.1 coordinate 55,724, forward strand.
CACAAAAGCAAACAGGAAAACAGAAACTCCCAGAAAGCAGCAGCAAGTTCAGAGAGATCTGCCTTCTCACCAGTTTGGTGGTGCTTGCTCCAAGAGCTTGAGCTACAGCATTTCCTTTCTAATATTGAACTCCTGGGAAGACACTAGCTCTTTTATGCAATGGTGAACTAAACACTTCTAAAATAAAGTTATCTAGTGATTAACAGTACTGACTTTTGTGTATGCTACTTCTAACCTTAGTCTACCTAGCCTCAGCTTTCAGAAATGAAAAATTAAAATTACTTCATCTTCTAGACAAGAAGTCTCTGTATTTGATATCAGGAGTGGACTGCAGCTCTTGGCTCAATCTCCCACCTCTCTCCCTCCCGCCCTTCTTTCTGTTCCTGTCCTGAAGTCTGTGAGAGCTATATGCGGACACTGGGCAAGAGGACTTGTACCTGTCAGCAGCTACAGTTAGTTGGGAACCTCAGCCTGGTGCAGGGTGAGCCAACTCCGGCCATGTGTTAACAGCTGAATAACTGGGCATAGCACCTCGGTAGCAGCTCTGTGCACAATTATTCATTCCAAGTATTTTTTAAATAATTTTTCTGATTTTTTTGTTGTCTTCCATTTTGTCCACATCCAGCTCCATACTACAAGGTGCTGAGTAACAGCTCATGAACCTGATTAAGTAATGGCTCCAGGGTTTGTTTACCAACATCCACTAGAGACTCCAGCTTTTCTGTAGAAACAGAAACTGAGCCCAGGCTTATCCAGGTATCAAGCTGTCACATTCCTTGGGGCCTGCAGAGCAAACTGGCCTTTGTGAGGAATGTTTACCATGACTGTAAGGCAGCTGTGTTTAGAAAGTAATTTCAGGAAAGTCTAGAAATAACCAGCTGGCTTTCCATAACAGATTCGTACCTAATTGTAAGGGAAGAACAACCGTTCATCAGTTGGAGCTTTGCATCCATCACAGGTAATACAATGAAATGGCAGTGACAAGACTCAGAGACAGAGTCAAACAAGGATGTGGGGAAATCTTCAGGGTCTAAATGTCAGCTGGCACTCAGCTCTGACTCAGATTTTAATTTATCAATTATTTCACAACCTGTTCCTGAAGCATTAGTAGAGGAGCCAATTGGTGTAATCCCGATCTCTGTGCTGGTGGTAATTATTGCTGCTCAGTGGGACCGTCACTAGGTTTAGACTCTTGCTGTGTGAGGCTTGTGCCTACAATCCATTTTTTTTGCAGCTACAGTTAGCAGCTTCCAAATTAGTAGCTGTGGAAAGATATGCTGTCAAGTTTAGGATACAGGAGAGAGTGGGTCACAGAGGCGTATCCCTTCTTCAGGACAAGAGTAAGTTTCTACTATAAGCAATATCCCGTGTGTAAGGAGTTCTGTCCATTTTTTCTAAACTGCAGCATCTTTCTATCCCAAACACCTCCTTTTCCGTGCCATCTTGTGGCACCAGAGACAGCCAAGCATAGCACGTGGGCATAGCATGTGGAAGAGGATTAAGCAAACCATGAAGGAGCTTATTAAGGGTGTGCAATTTAGTTTGTACCTCTATGGAGCGCTGACTCTGGAGTGTAGTGCCTTTCACTCACTCACTTAGGTAATATTTAGCCCAGGCAGGACAGGTCCTTTAACTGGAGAAATAGATTAGTTTTATTTTTGTTTTACTTGGGGGATTTTTTTTTTTGCTACAAATAGATTCTGTTTGTCAATGCCTCCTGCAGACTTTGGGAGGAATATTTTAAAGTTTATTTTAATACCCTCCTTTCAAAGGTGAAACTCTTCTCGTCTCCTGTAATGAACCCAAACATCCAAAGTTTTCCAGATAAGAAAGTTGCAGAAATTTCTAATATATGAATTCTTCATAATTCTATCAAATCCTTTGCTTGTTCACTTCCATTTTTAACCTCTCTGACAATGAATATTCTTGTCTTCCTGTGACCTTATTTTCTACTTTTGCTGCTGATGTTTATTTATGACTAAAACATTAGGCTATCATTACAGCAAAACTGGTTAAACTAGCTGCAAAAAAATGATATTTACTAACGGAATGAAATATCCAGCTATGGTGATAAACAGACGAAGTAACTCAAATAAAAGATTTATTTTGTCCATATGACTGCAAAATGCAATATTTTAGAAGCTACAGGGACAAGTTCTGCCTTATAATTCGTCTGCTCTGCTTTCCAGGGAGGGTAGGAGCTACCAGAAGGTATGAAAGAGGCTTTAGGCTTTACACTCTATAGCAGATGATAATTGTCTTGTTAGCTCAAACTCCAGCAGCTTACGCTTTCACTCTGGAGTCTGAGACAGTTCTTTGATTTATGAAGGGCCAAATGGTAATTGGCAAACACTCACATGTAAAGGAGCCACAGAAGCCAGCAGCAGCCAAACACATACAACTGAAAGCAGAAGTTTGTTTGTGAAGTAAAACTACAAATAATCTTTTTTCTTTCTTTTTTTCCCCTTAAGTAACTACAGTTCAAGAGGTGGTGGAAATACTGGTAGGGAGGAAAATTAGTCCTCAAGTGTTTGTGCAGGGTTTCACTAGGAGGAGCCATACCATATGTAATGAATGTGCAGAGCTGTTGGCAATTAGTATACATCAGATCTGGTCCCAGGGCAGCATTTTTGCTATTGCCATTTATCTTTTTAATAAAGACTTTTCAAATAGATCAGAAGGTAAAACTGACTCTGTTACTGTGATCCTTTGATTTCTCAGTATGCAATTTTTATAGACTTCATTCTGCCACCAAGAGGATAGTAACTATAACTACCACCTCACATACACACTTCATGTAGGACTGTAGTATTTTGTAAAAAGTTTCTATACCTTCCTGTAAGTTTTGTACAACAATGAGCACAACTGTCATGATCCTGCCTGGCGCTTCACCTGCAGTAGAATAAGCAATAATAATGCTACAGGGTGTCAGGAGTGGGAGGGTGACTCATTACTTGAGTTCTGCAGTTGTTCATCCCTAAGAAAAGCACGACTGTATCTTTCAGGTACTGAAAATGGCACAGAGCCACCCTACTCCAGGTTGGAAAATATAGGAAAAGAAAGGCAAGTAATGAGGCAGACTGCCTTTGGGGGGGAGCTTTCTGGGTTTACTGTCACTGTCATGTTCCTTCAGGAAGCCCAAAGCCCCCGTGGGTTTGTCCTTGGAGAAGACAGCTATGGCTCAGCCTCCAGTTTTACGTCTTGGACTGCTGTGTGTCGCAGTGGTGAGTAATGCTGCATGCCTGGCTCTGAGTGCAGGAGTAAAGGTCCATAACTCCCTCCCACTTCCATTTAGAAATTTTCAATCAGGAAAGAGTAATCACTTTTCCCAGCCTGTAGGCTCATGGCAGACAGGTGGCAATACCATATGGTGGAAGTACAGCTGCCATTATCTCTTACCTTGCAAGCCCCATGCGAACATCTTCCAATGGCTGATTCAAGTGGAGTGAAAAGTCCTCTGTTAGAGTGATTCACAGTGATGGTAAAGGGTCATTTACTTGTATGAGCTAGGAGCTGAACCTGTGTGGGAAGCTGACCCTACAGAAGAGCAATAGATACTAGCCTCAGGAGCCCCTGCTGGGTCACTTACACCCACCATAAGGGACTCAGAAAGTCCAGTGGATTCTCCGCCAGCATCGTTCTGCATTTCTGTGTTATAGGTACCACAGCTGAACTGTTCAAATTCACTGTTTACTTCTCAGTTCTGTACTGTATTAGGGGTCCGAGCTAGGCTAATAAAGATGCAAGAGGACAAAAAAATAATACCCTATTTGAACATTTCTGATGTGCATAAAGGCATAAAGTTTCTTGCACGAGTAGAAAAAGTCACATATTTGGCTCTTCGAGTCTGTTTTTAAGGAAAAAATTGCAATTTTTTTTCAAAGTAGCATTTAAACATTTTCCTTACAGTGTGCTCCTTGCAAATGCATACTGGGGTCTTAGATGTCACCCTGCGTAAACCTACTGTATTAATTCTGTTTGCAGACCGACTCCACTTAGAACTCTGTGAAATGAGGGTGATGCAACTTTCCAGCATCAAAGGAGCTGTTGCAAGAATATTAGCAAGGTGCTGGAATATGGGAGGGACTGGAAACATTTCTGGGAAGGTTTTAGCCCAGTGATGGAGAACACATTTGTGTTATTATTTTAGCACAAGTATCTTCTATAATGCTAAATTTTGCTATCAAATACAATATAAATTGCACATCTGGTTAGAGGAAATAAATGCAATAATGCTTCAAAGACTGTCTGTCAGGCTTAAAAAGCAAAGAGATGAGGATTTATTGGTGTTTTTATTATTAACAGAAAAGCCTTGGGATCTCAAAATAGATCAGGGTTATAGGTAAAAGTGCATTCTCTTTTCTTCTTTGTTCACCTTAACAGGCAATTAACATCAAGCTAAAATAAGATCATCCGAATGCTAATATGTTGACTGTGTACATTTATTGGCTTAATCAATATATAGATGAAAAAGAAAAAGACTTCTGAAAAAAATATGCCTCATAGGCATATTCCACATCTTAAACATTTCAGACAATGTACCATTCTGGAGATACTATTTGCCAAAGAAACCCCAGTCTTATCCTTTTCAAGTCTTGCAAGGCCTTTGGGAGGCAACGGTGGGCTACTTCTGTGCAAAGGCTTAGAATGCATGACTATTTGCAATAGAATGAATGATGAAGGAAATAGGAACTTCTAAAATAGATGTCTTATAAAAGTATAATTTGAGGGAATTGGGGTAAAAGCAGCATTTCCAAATTAGCAAATTGAAGGCAGCTTGAAGACACACAGAGAAGATTTCCTACCAGAGCTGCTGGTGACTTCAGCATCCTTTCCAGAAGAACATTGTTCCATGCAGTGCTGGTTAAAGCCTCGCAAGAGTTACTGTGAATTGTTGGAGGGAGCTGTACAAATCCTGGCCCCCTCTTTCTCCTAAAAAGTGTCTGCAAGAGCTTCTCTTCTGCTCAGTCAGGGCTGGGTTGAATCTTTCATGGAATTTAAATTAAATTCTTATGGAAACCTCTTTATTGAATTTATAACAAAATCTGACCCATGCTGTGCTAAAGTGAGGACATCCTTTGTTTTGCTGGGTTATTGCTTAATTACTAAATAAAGCAATATTAAGTACAAATTTCAAGGCTCATACAATATTTCAAAATGACATGTCCTGTAAAGTCGCATTTACATCTACCATATTGGCGCTTAACTCACTTTCCATTATTCCTGAGACTATTAATGTCAGTAATTACAGGAGGTAACATGCCTAATATTGACTGTATTGTGGAATAAAGCGATGTTGAGCTGCTACAGTGTGTTTTATATTAAGTACAAAAAGCTTCTGATACAGTTAATGTAACTATAAATCTTAACTCAAATGCTTATATGTCTCTTTTATGACCTGAATAAACTCTGAGGTAGAAGCAGGGCAGCTGAATAACCACTCACTGCCAAACCGCATATTCAGCTGAATACGCACTTACAATATCCTTTTCATATTGAATAATAACAGAAAGGCAGAAAAGGGGCTGACTATTTTCTCCAAAAGAAGTATTTTTTTTCCAGAACACTGAGTTTAATGGTAAAAAAGATTCCCTGAATAAACACGAACTTTAGAATCATAAATATATAAATAAAACATAAAACAATCTAAATAGTGTGGGGTTTTTTTTTCCAGTGGAAATCTAGTCTGTGCTTATGACAAGAGGTGCTCTACAGGTTTTAATGTGTTAAATATTGAACTCCCAGTCACCCTGTGGCTTGGGGAATGCACATCGCTCTGTCCCTTTGGGGAGGCTGCCGGGCTGGCTCAGGTGTGGAGGCGGCCAGAAGTCATGGTCACCTCTGCAAGGGCTGGCGTTTGCTGTCTGTGAAAGCTGCTGGAGGAAGGCTGGGCTGTGAGGGTGAAGAACATTTTGGGCGGCTGTGCCAGACACAGCTGATAACGTGATTTGACGTAGCTTTGTGCTGGCTTGCACTCGCTGATGCAGACCCTTGAGCACAAAGCCCGAGCAGGAAAAGCATGCAGCGAGGACAAGGTAAGGCCTGCCAGAGCTTAGACTTCCAAATTCACCCCCTCGGTGCCGCGGCACCCGTATGTCCCCAAGACATCAGTACGCATTTGGTGAGGTTTCAGCCCAGGTGCCTGCGATGCAAGGGTGGCTGCTGCATAGGAGCCTGCAGGGTGAAACAGGGAGTGAACTAATTGATCCACAAAAAATAAGATTTAGCTGCAAGTTGCACTGAAAGTCACAGAATTAAGCCCAGATCAACTACCAGAAAGCACAAGCCCTTGTGAACTTCAATCAGTTCCCACTGAAATAAATTCCTCTGAATGGGAAGTTGTCCTTAAAGACCTTTGGTACAATATGACCCTTTAATATTAAGCATGTCAACATTTAAATTGATGATGCTAATTTTTTTAGAACTATTTACAAGGGGAGTATTTCCCTCTGAATTTGTAATAAATCATGTAAGACATCTTTTCATTCCATTCCCCTTTAAAAAGAAATATTTGGTAGTTTAAAATGTTTAATGTAGTGGAAAATCTAAAGGGAAAAATAAAGCATCAATAGGCTATTTCAGCAGCAGAAACCATTTGGGACCTGCTTAACCTCCTAAGCTCTTCTCCAAATTTATTTGGAAAGGGGCATATAAAGAGCTCATCACTTTCCATCCCCATTTTCATGTGTGGAGCATATGAAATAGTTTAGCTTCATACTCACACTCCAAGCTGATACTGACAGCGGGCTGAAGAAACTTGAGATCACTATTTCTTCCTCCTTATGACAGTTCTGGAACATTTGGTTGACTAATTACCTTGTTACTGGTCAGCATTTTTTTTTTTTTCATATTTGACTTTATTTATGAATGTACATGTCTATAAGGGTAAGAGCCACACACAGAGGATACCATTTTGAAACAGAGGATTATTACACCACCATGTCCCCAGGCTTTCCCTGTGCTTGTGATAGGAGAACTACAGAGGCAAGAGAAAATTTTACTCATATCCAGTACTTCACCCTGTCCATTGCTCAGTACAGACCAAACTGAAGGACTGACATAAAGATGTGATCAAGATCTTCCTCAATTGAGAGCAAATCTTCCCCTGACTTCAAGGGTTGATGGACTAGACTTGAAAGCACAGAGATTAGGGGGCATCAGGCAGTGCGGGATATCCCCACCTCTTCTCCTCAGTTTAAAACACATTTGTAATTAATAAATCGGTAAGAAAAGGTTCTTCAAAACCCCTCCAAACATAACAGCAAAATTCGGCCTATGCTGAGGGACTTGACATAGCATTCCTTTTGCAGACAACACTCCCATTACTGTCAATAACAACAAACCGAGTAAAACCTGCAGATTTCAAACATAAATGAATTATAAGAATGCGTGTGTGTCAGTGGCTGGCTGTGTCTGCATCTGTATCAGTGTCTCTGTATATATATATTTATTTACTTACCTCTTGTGTTGAAGATAAAAGCTTTTTACCATATGCAAACTTTAAAGCATTACTTTTAAAAGTTGAACCCTATAAACAGCAGCATGTGCTTTCCCCTCACCCCCTTCTTTCTATTTCTTTTTCCAGCAATGTCTGGCTTGGCAGACCCTTGCAGGAGTATCTGTTCTGTGTTCTTCAGAAGTAGCTCAAAAAGAAATCCAGGTGGTGACCCCACCTCTCAGCCCTGTCCTGCAAACCTCTGCTGAAAGACTGGTAAAAAGCTACACAACACTGAAACACAGCAGCGGCATTAACACTACATACATAAGCATTTATCCAGACAGAGAAAATTATGCTCCCTAAAAAAACAATTGCTAGCTTCTATAGGGTTGTGTCACATTAATCTGACAGCCCACTTCCAGAAAGAGCAGGGCAGCTATAAGGGTAAAAAATGTCTCATTTATTTATGGTAAAAATGTAAGTGGATCCTCCTGAAGGGATGTAATTAAAAAAAAAGTAGCTGGAGTAAGGAGGGGAGACATGCTGGAGGATGACAGGTGGTTCTACCCCAGTGGAAGGTTTTTTTTTACTTCAGCACTTCTTGGGAGGCTCTGTGGCTGCAGGAGGACAAAAGCAGAAGGGGACGGTGAGGGAGGAACACACACCAGGTATCAAACATGACTAGAGAGCAGCTGGGTGAGGAAACAGGGATAAAGCTTTGAAACTAAGCGCATGGGCAAAAACCTGGGCTAAGAGGCTGCATTCAGGAGGTGGAGAGCTGGGTCTGGGGACCCAGAGGGGTCGGGACTTGAAACCCAGATGGGAGAGACCGGCACCTTCAGGTAAGAGAGAAAAGGCAGAGAGAAAGGATGAGCAATTGGGGCTGGCTGGGAAATGGGAACAGCAACTGGCTGAGAGAGAAAGCAGTGGCTGGAAATAAGAAGCTAGAGATGAGGAATGAACAGGACTGGGACAGAGATGGTTAGAAGGGTGTAAGACAGAGCTAGAGGAGGAAAACATTTGTTAGAGACTACAGCCCCTTCCCTGGTCATTCCAGGGGAGGGACTAGGAGCCTGAAGACCCTGGGTCATGGCACCACTCTGGTCTCAATCCCTAGCAAAAGTGTCCTCTGGTCCACAGAGAAGTTGGCAACTTAGTATTGCTACAAATTACCCTATTAACCCAGAGGGCAGAGTCCGTAAGGAGAAGCTAAGAGCTAACCCCAATAGCGTGACGCACAGAGGTGTTAATATGATGCCACATAATAGAATTTTTGTTTTTCCACTTTGCTTCATTAAGAACCTAGGAAATTACCTACAAACACTGTGTTAAAAGAGCTCTGTGAGCTGCCAAAGCAAACATGCAGAAGTTGGAAAGCGCCAGAGCTGAAGTTATCTGTGCAGTTTTTTCCCCTTCTACACATAGGCAATGGGAATAGAGGAAGCCATACTCTTTTCCCACAGGAAATGTGTCAGCCTGTGGTCAGTCCTGATCCTGCTCAAGATGAGTCAGGATTGTGTAACGAGAGATGCTCAGCCCCCCATTCGTTTCGGGTTGAATGGTGTGTTTTGAATACAGTTGAGGAGTTGGGGAAAACAATGATGACCATCTTGCTTAAAGCTATCAAATGCCAATCTGAAGAACAGGATACATCCCTCCCTGCTTCTGCCACATATCTGTTATACGATTGCAGTAAGTTCTTACACCAAATTTTGTACACATGGTCACTAATTGCAAGTTCCCAATTATACGGATACCTGACTTGAGACTCCAGGGTCTGATTTGGAGAAGTGCTGAGCACTCACAGCTGCAGCAGGACTCAATGGGAGCTCTGCTCTGAATATCTGAAGAATTACATAATGGTAAGCACGTTAACAAATTAGGTCCTGGAGTCTTAAATTGGGCACCCAAAATCACTGCACCTCTCTGTTCTTCTGTTTTCCAGCTGTAAAATGGGGATGATAATCATAGGGGCGATCTGAAAATAAATACACATTTGTGAGCGGCTTAGAGACTACAGTCTTTAAGACCACGGGAAACTTCCCAAATTAAATTAAAAAGTCTTTCTTCAGATCAAGGTCAACTGGTCTGTGGTAAATAGGGGTTTAGGCCACATGTTAGACACATGGAGAAAGCAAAATATTGAAGGCTTTTCAATAAATGAATGCCACGCATCCTGAGCAGTGAATGAAGCAGGGATCCTGTGGGAAAGTCATAAAGTGGTCATGTATTTAAGGATGGCACCACAAGCATGCACATGGAAGGAGCATATTTGGACTGTATGCTCCTAAGGCTGGCTATTCAAACTGCTGCACACTTAATGTAAATTGCTAATATGATTTCTGTGTGTGTGTGGAGGGTCAGGGATAATAGATGCTTTCGAATTGTCTTTTTTTTGGGGGGAGAGATTTTCTGATTGAAATCAAGCTAAACATTGCATGTATGTGCTATTAGCCAACCCTAATCCAGCTCAAAAAGAAAAAAAAAAAAAAAAAGAGTATGTGTATATACTGCTACAAAAACCTAATAGGAACTGGGTGACTGCCATATATTACCTGGCACACTGAAACTGTAAAGTCTGCTTTCACCATCAGAGTGTGACTTATCATCTGGAAGTGATTTAGTTGTGTGGTTACCTTTGGACTGCTGTTCTTTTTGGTTCTTTACTAGCAAGCAAATAACAATGGAGAATAAGACTTCAGTACTATCAAGTAAACAAATAATTGGGCTGGAGATTTCAAAACCAGAGGTGAAAAGTGATTTTGAAGCTAGTCACAACTCTGCAGGTTTTATCCTCCATGGTTGTTATTAAAAGTAGTTATGAAATCCAGATCTCTGCCCTCCCTTGCTCCCCAGCCCCCTCTTCCCTTTACTACGTGGCATGCAGGGAATATTGCTTGAAATACACTGCCACTCAGCTCTGCACAGTCCATGTCCATAAACTGAGTTTGTTTTCTGAAGTAATTTGCACAGTATAGATCTATATTCTCCTCTAAGTGCACACACCTGTAATTTCCATCAGCATCACTAGGAGCTCCTTGTATGTAATGAAGGGAAAATATGTGCTACGCTGGGCATTTCACACAAGAATCTCCAAATAGGTTCATATTACCTCCCCCTGACTAAAAAAGCCATGAAAAGCACTTCTGATAAATTTCTTATGACTGGTGCACATGGCAGGTGGCCCTCCATTAGAAAGAGAATAGTTATACCTGATGTCCCTGATATTTCTGAACTGAGGACAGAAATTTCAAGAACATATCAGCTTGAAGCACATTCTGTGTGGGATCAGAGTTTTCATACCTACTGCACCCCAAAATGCTTTTGCAGAGTTAACAGGCACTGTTCATTTAGCAGTAAATAAATGCAGAAGAAAAGAGAAATTAAAAGGTGATGACAACTGAGAAGATATTTACTCATAGCCAAGGTTATTAATATTATAGGATTATAGGATTATTTTAAATGTGACATATCACATATTATCCTTTAGTGCCTTCATAAACCCCCATTCTCATGTACTCACTAGAAATTGTGTGGGAGAAGCATCTTAGACTATCCCACGGGAAAAAACAAGAAGTAAAACTTGAAAGGTGTTACAGTCACACAGTGCTGAGATCACATTTTCTGAAGGTATTTTCAATTATTCAGTAGAAGAAAAAATAAATCTTCTGTTCATATAGTATTTTAAGAGAAATTTCTTTCCTACGAAGGTAGTACAGTAGTGGACATCATTACTCAGAGGGGCTACAGATTCTCCATCCAAGGAAGTTTTCAAGGCTGAGCTAGAGACAGCCACGGCTGACCTGGCCTGCTGCGGAGGATGGCGGGGAGCACCGACAAGGAGGGGCAGAGCCCTTGAAGACCCCTGTTTCCTGTAACCAGCAGCAGCGAGGGGAGCGGGGACCCTGCATTTTGCTCTGTGGAGGCCCCTCTCTGGCTCTGACACCAGCAATCAGTAGAAAAAATTACTTTGAAATACACCCTGTGAGAAAGCATCGCAGGTCACAGGAGAAGAGTTTGATAAATTTTAGCTAATATGTTTCACATTTGCTTTCAAAGCTGTGGCTAATGAGTGACACGGAGAATGGCTTCAAAACCATCAAACTGGTTCAGTTTTGAAAAGTATTTAAAACAGGTCCAGCATTAATGAGGGGTCCATTAATGAGAACTGGCAGCACTAGGAACGGTAATGCCTCCTCAGGCCCTCCCCGTGCCTGAAAGAGGTCAGGGGTGCCAGGCAAGACAGGCAAAAGGATGCTTGGGCTGTGAATCCCAAGGGGCTTACATGGAAGCTGCTTCCTTACAGGAAAGATTTCAGCTGCACCTTACGTGCCCAGCAAGAGAAGTGTGGGCATGCAGGGAATTTAGGGAGCAAGTGCAAGGGGTACCTTCAGGGTCAGGTACCAGCTGTGAGGGTATGGAGTGGGGGTGTTGTGAAAGCCAGGGGTCTGCTGGACACAGGAGCTTAAACGGGCAGAAATGCACTTACAACACTTACTGCCTTTCGTTAAGTCCCGCTCCACATAGCTAATATTTAACATGAATCCACTCTGGGACAATTTCTCATAAATTACTCCTATCCTTCTATGTGATAATGCCTCCAACATCTTGGGATACACTCTTTCTTAACTAGCTGCGTCAGTTCCTGTAGGAGGAACAGGTGTGGAGTGCAGCAGCATGTTACGGTCAGCAGCTACGCTAGTGGTATCCATTTCTTCACTGACAAGCAGACAATAGCTGAGATTATGCCCAGAGTAACCATCCGGCAGCAGACACAATATGTGTGATACAGTGCTCTGATAAATCCCATGCGGTTAGCAGAAGAATGACTGACGACAATAACGCATTCAGAAAAGTCTTACAAAAGGACCAAGAAAATCAGTGGCCTGGATTTCTGTTGCCTCTCTCTGGAGCCATTCAGAAGGTTTACACTCCTTTTTTTCTAAACAGCTGGTCCCAGTCCACTGGCCACTTGGCCCAGCACAGTGGCACTGCCCTGCAGCCCCTTCCACCCAAGATCAGAGGATCTTGCCTGTCCAGCACAGTCCAGAGCCTGGGAGATATTAGAGCATGATGACCCCAGCGTGTGAGACAGCAGGACTGTGGTGAACTGGCACGAGTTGAGCCCTATGGATCTCACATCCAGAGTGTGAGCCTTACCCTCTGCATCTGTGACTCTCAGGACAAATAAGCTTTTGCTTCCTTTTTTTCAGTCTCTCAAAAGCAGGAGAGACAGTAAGTCGGATTTATGACCAGGTTTGGATAGGTAGTTGCACAGTTTAAAGTACTGAGTGACAAGTGGCATCCCACCAGCTGAGCTGCCATAGCTGAGTGTATGAGTGCTCTTAGCACACTCCAGCTGCAAGGGGTGATGTGTTAGGTTTTAAGACACCTTCACGGATACGTGCAGGGCTTCAGCAGCAAACAAAGAGCTGGAAATTCTTCCATCCTCCTTCCCAGCATTAGAGAGAGGAGATTGGCAGGTACAAGGAGAGAGCTCGCTTATGACTAATTGGATTATGATGGGATTTACTTTACCTTGCAGATCTAGAGAAGAGTAAGGTGGTTTAACATTTCTCCCCCACCCCTCATGCACAGGTACAATTATTTTAAGTTTCTTTTAGTTATAGAGCCAGAATTGGATCTTTGATTAAATGGCTTAACAGAACTACAGACCTATCAATATCGGGTTAATTATTTCTTAGAAAAATCATGTCCAAGTTTGGCACAATGCAGATCCTTCTAACTCTGTTATATTTTACTGCTTCCAACACCTACATAAGATATTGTGGCCAGCGTACCAAGAGATACTTTTTGAGGAAGACAGTACATTTATATATACAGAAAGTGACCAAAGAAGGCTGATGCCACAGATTCCCTTTGTCACATTAATATTTTAGGGCAAAGCCTGATACCTACAACATTTGCCCTAATTTGCCTGAAGCAGTATAACTGTATGTAGCAGTGTGTAAGGTTATACCAAAATTGCTTCTCACCCCACTTCCCTGCTGCAAGCAGGCACTGGCTGATACTGTAGGAACACCTGTGTGTTGCCAGCTTCTGCACTTTTAGTGACCAGTGAAACTTCCAGACATGTCCTTTCTGCACTTTTTTATTGGTTAAGTTCACAGAAAACCCACTTAATTATTACATAATGCCTTCATGAATCAAGCTTTTACTCTGCAATTCAAGTTGCAGTAAAATAAGTGTGCTTCATATGTTAACAATTACAGGCTAGATTTATAAAAGCATCACACACTGTTTGCATTGGCTTTTTTAACTGCTTTATTCATAAAACAGTGTTAATGCACCTAAAATAAATTCACCTCCCTTCTGAAGCTCATTAAACTCTTGTGTCTCTGCACAGATAGCTCTTCAGTCACCAGGTACCCTAGGAATGCACCATGTAAAATAAAGATGTTATGTTCCTGCTCACACTCTTACTGTTCAGCCAGGCAGGTGTGTGAGTTAGACATGGCTGGAGACAGGTCTGCGCTGTATCTCAGGGTTCGAAGTTACAGACATGAGGGATCATCCATGATGAACTCAGTCCTAAAGAGCAAAAGGGTGAACAGCAAGGGTCTAGACCACTATAAAAGGACACCAAGAAGAATTTTGCTTTGAAATTCTAATCTACGCTGCAAGTTCAAGTTTGCCCTGCTTCCACTGGCTTCAGTGAATGCCGGCTGTACTCACACAGCTGTAAATGTTATTTATATCTGCAAGATTAGTGGGGTCAGAGCAACATAGAACTGGTGTAAAGAGAAGAAGCCAATGCGTTGCCTTGCTGTAAGTGAAGGCAGGATTGTCTGCAATACAAGGCAGGCTCCTAGCAACAGAATTTTGCTTTTACAAATCATGTTTTATCTGGATGGAAACTCGAATTAGATTTATTTTGTAAGAAATATTTCTTTTCTTACTTAATGCTATCTGACCTTTTAAAAGTAATTTTTGGTTTTACACTAAAAAGACAAACTAATTTGCTTTCTAATGGTTTTCTTGTTCCTTTTTCATAAAGTTTGGTTTGTTTTTGTTTTAATATGGAACACACACCTACATAAATTTATTTAACATTTTATAGAACATGATTTGTAAAAGAGGCAGTGAGGAAGCAGTTGTTGACAGAGAGGACTCTTTGCATAAGCAGGACATCAACTGCTTTTTGACTCAGCCTTCCTCTGAAGATCCATAGAAACTGTAGTGTTTTTAACCAAATACCAACTGAATTTCCCGACTGGAACATGTGATCAGCTCGGAAAAAGTGTGGTTTTGTGCAATCTGTTTCCTGCCCAAGTACAACTTTGCCTTTGGCTAAACTAGCACCCCGAGTCAAAATCAATTAAAGTCCTTGTTTTTCCTTTTGGAACCAAGCACTCGAGCTTTTTGTGTAAAGTCTTAATGGTGGGTATATGTGTAAGTGTGAATGTTTTCCTATGTCATTCATAGTAATGAAGGCCTGCAGGTGTATTTGGAACACATTTGCTGAAGTAACTTGCAGAAAATATTTTTTTCTTTTATTTTTCTTCCTGGAGAGCCCCTCCTCCCCCCCCAGCATCTGCATATAAAATAAAATTTTGTGGCCAATCTGGAATTCTATACCCCCAATCAGACCATGAACTTGGAGCTAGTTTAATCTCTTCTCTGGGAAAATACTCTAGGAAAAGTCTCAAACAATTTTTTCTCTATTACAGAAGAAATACACTACTAAACGGGGCATAGAAATACTCCTTTGGATTGACCTAATCAAAATTAATTTGTTTCATTTTCCTACACTTGAGTAATAGATGTTGACAAAGCCACTGAATTATTTGGCTCCAAATCTAGCTGAAATTTCTCTTAATGGTGAATATGAGATAAATGTTACAAATGTGGCTCAGCATTGAGCAGCAAACTGAGAAGTCCCTGTTAATAGATGATAGAGCAGTCACTCTTGCTACCCACGTTTCTGAGGTTTTCTGAAATAAAAGCACAGAAATCCGATAGGAAGGCACACAGTATTTGTCAGAATGAGTAATCCCAAAGAACTCACCAAGCCTACTGAAGTCAGTTGAGAGATTTTTCATCTTTGCTCTGGCATTTGTGTCAGTCAGTGTTCACATTTTCCCACAAGCAGTGTGATTCAAAGCCTAGGAGCATTTCTTCCCGGACTGTTAGGAAATCTTAGACCAGGAATTTGGAGGGAGTAACCCAAAGGTGCTTGCCTAGTAAGGTTCTTCTGCAGAGCATTGATAAAACAAGACTCACTGTGTTTAAAACCCAGAGATTAACAAGGAATTAAATTCCAGTCAGAAGCAAAACAGCAAAATGAACCTCCCTCAGGAAAGCTGAGATTTAATGGTGATTTAACAGCATTTACAGGCTGTGACCATGACCTCAGTGAGCCAGACACTCTGCAAACACAGCTTTCCTAAAGCCATTGCAGAAACACTCTTATGTTAGACTGCCCAGGCTGGAGTGCCATGCCTGTACGTGCTCTTTTCTTCCTCAGAGTTGGCTTTGTTGGGACACATGATGGGCTCCTGTTTCCCCTCTTGGTTTCGGTTGTGTTTTAATGGGCTTTATGGTTTCCTGGTCTCACAGTAAACTAGGTCAGTGGGTGCTAAGTTTACTGGAGCTTTTAAAAGCATCAGGAAGAACAATTCTGCATTAGACGAAAGGTCCAACAACCCCAAAGTACCATGTCTTCAGCAATGGCCCAAAATAGCTGTATGTGGAGGAACACGGGAAGAGAGAGCTCATGTGACAAGACGTACCCAGAATACTCTGCAGATCTTGAGCAATCTTTGGGTTAGGAGCTCTCTTGCCAGAGGTGACATCTTGTACTTAATAATGACCATAATTTGCCACGTAAGAAGGATTTACAGAGTTAGCTGTGAGCATTTACAGACAACTTGTGGACAAATACCACTGTGAAGGGCTCTAACTTAACATATACAGAGCTAGCACCGAAGAGACAGATGTGTGATGATCATCTATATGTCAAATCCTCCCCTTCCTCTGGATACACTTTTTTCTTTGCAATGTTTTACCTCACAAATGCCGTTTAATGGTAAAAGCAAAATCAGCATCCTCTGTTTCATCTTTGCACTGCAACGGTTGAAATGCAGGAAATTCTATTTAAACATAAGAAAAAAAATTACTCTGTGTGTAGTCAAAAAAGGGAACAGGTTGCCTGGAGAGACTGTGGATTCTCTGCAATGGAGATATCCAAAACCCAAATGGACACAGCCCTGAGCAACTTGCTGTAGCTGACCCTGCTTTGAGGAGTGAGGTTGGCCTAGTTTTGTACTGGGTAATCTCCAGCTGTGCCTTCCAACCTCAACTAGTCTGTGATTCTGCAGCCTTGCAAAACAAGGGAATTAAAAAATGAGACATATCAGAAGTTTAGTACCTTCTTCCCATGCATTTCAAGCTTTCTGTCCCCCATGAGAACAGGGAGAGTAAGCCCTGTGATCCATGCTCACAGACCTACACACTTTGATTTTGGATCCATAACAAATTCCTGCATTGTCAGGGCAATATGTAACTGCAAACTCTCACCAGAATCTGTTCAAATGAAACATACATTTTGTACATTTGTGATTGCATACTTGCACTTTGAGAGTCAAATTTACAGTTGAAACACCTTCTTTCAAGGCCTTTCTGTCCTTCCAATCATGACATCCCTGTCTGTGTCATCCAAATTAATTTCATGCCTTAACATTGTAACCATGCTTATTTACTTCCTCCCATCCTACGCCAAAGAGAAAATAACAGCAAAACTCACCTTGATTTCAGGGGATTTCAGGGCTGCAGCAGCAGGACCTTCTGAAAAAATAAAAACTCAAAAGCTTAAATTCAACACCGTGGTGACTTTTTGATATGCCAGTCTTAACACAGTAATGTGATTTTTTTTTTTTTTTTTTTTTTTTTTTTTTTTGCATTGTATTATTCCTTGTCTTTTAGAGAAGGTACATTATGGGGTAAAACATCTTCCAGTTTCTTGTGCCTTTAATATTTTCCAGCCCACCATATTCAGGTGGTTCAGGTGGGTTTTCAACAGTCATGCAACATATTTCTGCATCTGTACTGGTAAATCTGTGTATAGTAATTGTGGTAACTGCAGGTTTTCTGTGTCATTCCAGGGTCCCTATGAGATGTTGATTCTGTTTGTGAGGGTAGAGCTTAGAGCAGCTCAGATATAGGGGCTCCGCACATATATATATTTTTATATA
>VZTL01039500.1:73400-89064 GCA_013400535.1 Scopus umbretta
TATATTTTTATATATATATATATGTATGTGCTGCATTTCTTAAGGGCTTGTCGAAATTTTGCCATCTTGTGATTAATGTGCAAAAAAACCCCAAATATAGTCATTCCTTTCAGATGTGGGCAACGGCTGTATGATTTAGACCAAAACAAAGAAGGCAAAATATTAAGAAATAGTTTAAAATCCCACTATTTGTGGTGGATTTTATTTTTCTGTGCAGTGAACACTGACTCAGAAACCTGGTTTCTGCACTGCCTTTTACCGTTTCTTACACCTGCGCAGAGGTCTGTAATTTACAGTCCTACTGAACTGGCAGCGGGTTTGTACCCGTTTTAGACAGGCATACAGGGCTTCTACAGTTGGGAAACGCTGAAGAAGCGAGCGTTCAATCTCTGCTGCAAGAAACACAATCTAAGTCATCAGCTACGTTAGTGGTGTGGCAGCCAGGAGCGCCTGGACCACTACAGTGTCTTCAGATCATGCTTTTGCTCATGAGACAGATGCTTCAGAATTTTACCTCTAGAGGGGGGTAGATACCTGTATACTGCTTTCAGCCTGTGGCAACGACAGCTCAGCCAAAGCTGCACTGCAATAACATTTTCTGTCAAATGCCCTGTAAATGTTACCAAACCACCTGGCAAACACACCATAGTTTTGCCGGAGCTGGAGGCGCCGGCTTGTGAGGAAGCCTTGTAGCAATCCTTGCTCTGATACCAACTGAGGACTCTTTGGCATCATTGATTTTCTGCTTAGACTGCGACTGCAGACTTTGAGCCTGGGCAGAGCTGAACAGGGGGCCAATGAGTTGTCCCCATAATCTGCTCACAGATAATTGCTCCTGTGCTCTCCTCAGAGCCCCCTCTTCACTACGGCACTATGAAGGCCAGAAGGCATCACATGCTCTCCTGTAGTAAGAGCAAGGCAAAAACCAAGGAGGTTAAGACACCACATTTACTGCACGTCCACTTGCCTACACAGGTACTCTGGGAGTGAGGTGTTGCAATAAAAATTGGGGTTATTGTGAGCAGAGAAGGCAGAGCAGAGGAGATGTTGCTCCTGTGGGAAGGTCTGTCCTGCAGCTCCACAGGAATCCTGAGCTTCAGTAACGTAAAAGATTCTGTTTATGGGGAATATAAACAAAAGTAATGAATATAAATAATTCCTCTTGCCTTACTCATTCCTGCCTGTCATTCAAGAGATAAGGGAACAGCACGACAACTAGCATGGATGTTGTGTCTAAATGATCTCCAGATGGAAAAGGAATTTAGCCACTTATTTGGAGTTTCCAGATGTTTGGAAGCCCTGGACAACTCACATGTGTACATTAACAGCGCAGACCATGCATAGGGTGTCTGGAGATGAAGTATATCTCTGCTGCACCATTGGCTTATGTGCATGAAATCAGTCTCATGTACTCATAACGTGCCTTATGTACTATGCACAGGCTGGGCATCTATGCACCAGCTGCTTGGTGGATCTGCTCAGCGTTGGAAGTGCTGCACCCAGGAGCACCTGACGGACAGCACTGGCATCCATGTTTCAGACCTGGATTCCCCCACCAGGAGGAGTGGTCCTCCATTTGCAGGCAGTCGAAGCAGCAGAACTTTTGTGGACCTGTCTTGGCCATGGGTAACATTTCAGCTTGTATTTGTTTGAGATCCCAAACTGAACTGCAGGTTATTGGTGGTACCAGCCAACTTCCAAAAGTAGAGATTTTCAGAAATTTTGAAGATACTGAAAAAAATTTTTTTCACCTTTTGCGGCCCCAGGAAAAAAACTAGAAATATTAAGAGAAAAATATCCTTTAAAAATTAAAATCATGTTTGTTTTTTTTTCCCCTCTTCAAGTACGGAAAGTGGATTATATATAATTTAGTTATCATTTAGAAACTTCTGCTAGGGATAGTTTTTAAATAAATAAATATTATACAGTGTAAAACATATTTGGACCATGGAAAGAGTTAAACTGCATGTGAAAATACATGAACAAATTATTTTTCTATTGACACACCTTTACATTAAGAAAACTCTTACATTAGAAAATAGAAAATTTAGCCTCAGTGTCTAAGTCTTGTGAGTATAAGAAACAAAATATCTGTAATAAAATAAGTCCTGAGATACCATTTTGAAGGATTGAAATGCAGCAAGAGTAGCATCAATTTAACTGTAAATTTTTAAAAAATCAATGTTTGTGTGAAAAAAATTCACATAAAATATTTTTTCCCACTTACTTTCTTTTTCAGAATTTCCAATATTTGCTGTTCAGCTCATGGGAAGAAAATAAAAGAAAAGAAACTACCAAGGTTTCCTCCTAATGTTTTCTTCTTTCTTTTCCTGTGAATAAGGATGAGTCAGCTCACACACGTGCAGGTTGCATTCCGCATTGCTCTCCCTCCCTGATGCCGAGTTCAACACCTCCTGCTTCTTTCCAGCAACCTCCATTTCCTTTGTATGTTCAAGGCACGGTCCTCTCGCTGGCAATGGGGGCTTTTTGCCCAAGTAAGAAAGTGAAGCTAATGTAGTACACGTGTCAGTTGGAGTTGATATTTCAAAAATCCTTCTTCAGGATATCTTTGTACTTTTATTCACCCTCTTCATCCTCCAGGTTTTTTTCCCTGCTGGATCTTCTGGCATTAATGAGGGAGATTTGTGGCTTTAAACTGATTTCATTAGGACATGAGCAGAACCAAACAAGTCTCCATTATTTTTCTACTCAGGCTTTCATATTTAGTAGTTCTCTCACCTGTGCAGTACATTTGGCTGGTTTTGGACATAGTAAGATTTCAAAGCAATGATCAGTATCCACAACACAAAGATTTTCCTCCCTTCTTATCTCTGTACCTGACGTTTCAGCTGATTCCTCTTTCAAAGGTCATGAATTACCTTACAGAAATCAGGACAGATCTTTGGCTACATTGACTTCCTTGATCCCAATCTGCTAGGTTGAAAATCTCAGTTACAGAGAATGGATGGCTGTTGAGTTGCAGAAATTCACAATATCCCTTCGACATTTACTTTTGTGACTTTGAAAGGCCAAGAAGACACATTGCAGTCAACAACACCAAGAATGCCTAGGCTTGCTAAAATTCTTCCTAGGAAGCAAAATAGTTACAATATTTCTAAATATTCCCAGATTTACTTCAGAATTGCTTGTATTTTTATAATATACATGCTTTTTTTGATGTGAAAAGTGACTTGAGGTAAACAGAAATCAAAGATAAATGCGGTCCAATTTATTTTAAAGTAGTGTTGATTACATAGAAGCTAGAACTACAGTTACGATTTTAAAGCATTTTATTTTATATAGTGTTTGTTGGATTGAGTCATGATGAAGTTAGAAGAGGGTGAACCAGCTGAGGAAAAACATGCACCTTTTTTCACTCACCTGCAAAAGGGCTTTTCATCCCTCTAAAGTCTAATGAGCTGCAGGCAACAGCTCAGCTTCAGGTAGTAGGCTCTCTTCAATTACTAGTTGTTTATTGGAGTGATTTTGGTTTTTTTTTCCAGAGAGAAAAGTCTAGAAAAGCTTGGGGGTGTAAGTTCAGCCTTTTCTGGACTGTGATAAAAGGCTGGTGGCTTGCATGACTCATCTATGTAGCTTTGCTCATTTGAGGACAAAAACTAAATTAAATCTCAGCTCTGGTTCTGAAGGAGTTTATGGAATACTGGGATAATATGAGTTGCCTTGCCATTTAGCTAGAAGATTTCACATGACTCAATTGCAACCTCTCGACCCTTCTGAGATAGAAGTTACATCACTGAATGAGGCTGGTTTTGACTCCGTACATGCTCTTGAGCTCTATATTTATCCTGTTAACTACAGAGACCTTTCAGGTGCCAGGCGTGGACTTCACAGCTTACCCAGACTTACCCAACCTGCCTCTGTAATGGCTCCACATAGGGCATGGGAGGAGAGGAGGTCTGGCAGGCTCACACACTGGCATTGTGGCATGGAGCTGGGTGATGGGGAGTTGGACAGCATGGTGGGGACAGGGCTAAAACAAAGGGAAAGAGCATTCACTTTGCCCTGGGTGGTTTCCTGTGGTTTGGGGATCCTGTGACCAGCTGAGATGGGAGAAGAGCACATGGCACCCTAATGTGTGTGGAAGCCAGACCACAGGGCTGTGTGTTTGAATCTCATATTGACACAGGGAGACTGGACAAGCTTTTAGCTATCCATGTGCTACCTTATTCATTTTGTTGAGCGACTTCAGTTTTAAGCACTGTTTTAAATCCAAGAGGAATGTCATCAGGCAAAGACAAATGCAAATTTCCATGATCTTCAAAATCGAAGGTAAATCGACTGTGGAGAACAGCTCTCTTGCAGAAATCTGTCAATCTATCTGTCATGGTATAAATGGAATAAATTCTGGGGGAAGCAACCATATTTTTGGTATGAGCAATCAGTGTTTGGACAATAACTATTCTTATTAAAACAGAACAAAATCTGAAATTTCTGTTTCAAACTTTTGGGGAAACTTCTTTTCCCTAAAAAAAAAAAAAAAATCTTACTCTTCCTTAGAATCACAATAAAAAGTCAAAATTACCCATGACATGAAATACCTCAAAAAGACAACCAAACAAGCTTCAGTTTTCTTGCATTGACTTCAATGCTTACAGCTTAGGGTATTTTGTTGAAGTCAAACTATTACAGCTGAATTGAAGTGCTTCAACCATAGAGAAGCAAAGCACTTCAAGCTGATGAAATGAAATATTCTGATATTTTTCCACTGGGCAATTTAGGTAAAATGTTAGAATCCTAGTGAGTCTCCAGACAACAAAGAGCCAGCAGCGGGCTGCAGAAGGATGCAAGGAGGGAGAACACATTGTGGAGCCACAGAAATAAATGGAGCGGAAGGATGCTTTTTACTTGCCAGTCTTTTAGGACCTTGTGTGGGAAGAAAAGATACTTTAAACATAAGCATTGCTAGGACTCCCTTTCTCTGTTGTCGCCTTCATGATGCCATGAAATATTTCAGGTTGGTACAAAGAAAGAAATGCAGGAAGGGTGAAAACAAACTGTCCTCCTCATGTGTCCAGGTCCCAGCAACTTCCTTGTCCCATGTATGAGCCTCTAACATCTACATGATTTTTTGCTGTTTATGCCAGTTGACCTACCCTAGTGAAGGCAACATAATACCTATGCACAGAATGAGTACGATAAAAACCTAGATGCATTTCCACAAGCCATCATTCTCTGAGTTCCCTACTGACTCCTGGTAAGGGGGATTAGTCAGCGGTATCCATTCTACTGGCTCCAGCATTCACTGGGCCATTAATCCTCCACTCTTTGGGAAAAGAACTCTTTCCATCAACTCATTTTACCGAAGATCTCAAAAATGTACTGTTCAAGTTTGAATCACTGTCAGGCTGGATTGATCTCCTTCATCCCACCTGCCATGGGACTGAGTGTCAGAAGATTGCCAGTGAGCTTCATTTCCTGAAGGATTTAAAATTGCTGCTGTAGGTTCAAGCAGCAGACTTATCAAGGGCTGACATTTTTCTCAACACATGGCTTTAGAGACCTTAAAATCACCTGTCAGTTCAGTTTGTCTTTCTGTCTTTCTGAACAGGATCAAAAGTTGCAGGAAAACCTCAGCCAAATTTTTCCTTCCTAGAAGCATAGATTCCCGTTAAAAATCACTGTCTCTCATGGCATTTAGGGCTCAGCCAATATTTCTGATACTCCACTACCTTTTAATTTGAGCCCCCTGAACAATGTTTGTTCTTCAAGGCTGGAATGTGATACTGTATTACTGTAAAAGATAGAAGTGCAGATTGTTATTTAAACCAAGGGCCTCACTTTGCCAATAAACATCAAAGTATGTTAAAGTGGATACAAACGCAATGCAGATGCCCTGGAAAGGCATTTTATATTGTCAGAGCAAAGGGATGAGGCCTTTGTAGGGTTGGTGAGTCTCATGGATTTATAGTAATTTGATTTTTTCCTTTAAAGCCCCAAGTCCTGACATCATATGAACATAAAAGAAACTCAGCTTTCAAAAAAGGTTAATTTCTAGCTTTTGTGTTTGCGGGATATCATTTCCCCAAAGGACCTTAGAAGCCAGGTTGTCTATTACAATATGATTATAATTAGTTCTTGATTAGGGGCAACATTATATCATGATTTATTTGTATTATATCTGAAAAAAAAAAAAAAGTGTTGAAAATACTTGAAAATATTTGCTTGTGTAGTGACCTTAAGCAAAGATTAAAGTGAGAATAATACATTATTTCTGGTGTAAATGTATCATTTTGAACTGTATAACTCCTCTAAAATATTGATGCTGAATGCTAATTATAGTGATTCTTTTTTAATAGGCTAAAATATATCTCAGAATACATCTGAGGCAAAAAGCTGGAGAGGAAGAGAGGTTCAAATCTGCAGACACAGAAACCGTGCTGCTTACTTGCTGTTAACTGCTTTCTAGGGGAAAAGGGATGGCAAGAAATTTTGAAAGGCCAAAAAATGGTAGGAAGCCCTGGCACTGAAGGGACATAACCTGCCACCAAGACACTCTGGAGGTAAACTCCTACAAGCTGTGGCCAGACCGCAGCCTTTAGTCTGTTGCTATTCCCTGTTCAATGCCCAAAATGCCAATACAAATTCTGCCTTTGCCACCTCAAGTGTATTTATACCTTTTTAATGAAAAGTGTATCCTGAAACAGCTCTGTAGGAATGGGCAAATGAGGCATATTTTTCAATAAAAGTTCTGTAGGGCCTGTATTACTGTGGACTACAGGAGCTATAACCTGGCGTTGTGTGCCAGCTGTCATGCCATGGGATAGTTATATACGACGCTGAAGGGAAAAAAAAAAAAGAAAAAAATTTTAAAAGGGAGCAAGGGATTTTTCTGAACTGAGGATGGAAACTCTATATAGCGCAGTCCTTCCTCTAAGATGCTGTAGAGTCTAGATGTTGCGGTGCCTAATTTTCTTCTCTGTTATTCCCATTTGTATGATGCAATTTTCTGGCCAGACAAGCCTGACTTGGGCATCCAGCTGGGCTGGGAGTGGACAGGCCGTGCTGGAGTGCTGCTGGATGCAGAAGAGCCAGCGTTAGCTCTTACTTTCCCTGCTGTTTCTTGGCATACAGCCTGTTCCCATGGTGTTATCTGAAGCTGGTCATGGAGGTTTATGGTTTATTTTTATAGCAATATTTTCAAGCAATTATCTTCCAACTTGTAGCTATAGACCTTTATACTCTCAATCTAGTAAAGGCTTGTTTCTGTAAATCCACTTGTTTCAGATTTCCGTCATGTGTGCACACTAAACACATTTTTAACCTTGATGAGCAGTTAAACACTTAACCAGCACTGAAAAATTTCAGCTCATTTTCAAGTGTTGTAAGCCTTCATTTCTCCTGTCTGTTCTGTAAGCCTGGTATGGTATGGCAACGAAAGAAGGAATAAACAGATAGAGCCAGCAACTTAAGTGGTTTAAATCAGGGTAGCTCCATAAAATCAATGGGGCTATAGAAATATCCACACACCCTGAATCTGGCTCTATGTAAAAGAACCCTCAATACTCACTGTCTTTCATAGGTCTACCTGTATTTTATTTCTCTCTTATTGTTACTGCTTGGGGGTGTGTGTTTTGTTTTGAAGAGAAGACACTAAGTTTATTTTAAAAACTATTGAGAGCTTATCAGTTAATGTTGATTTTGGTGTGTTTGCATTGGCATAGACACCTTGCATGAATGCAATTATCTTATGCTAATAAAACCTATTAGACATCATGCTGGCCAGTGGGTGTAAAATCTTCTCAATGGACTAAAAATCCAGGTTCTGATTCTGTATTTCACTACAATGTTTTATAGTTAGTGTAACTCAAATGATTGGATTTGAGATGCAGAAGAATAATCTGCATTGAGTAAGATGCACTGAACCAGGCCCCCCTTCTCTGGGTGTGGTACCCAAAATGGAACAAGCATTCCACATGCTAGTCATAGGCCATTTCTGGAGCCTGAGTTGCTGGATCTGGAAGAGGAAAAGGGAAAATGTTGCTGTAGTGGTTACTGCACAAGTGAAACACCAAACAGCGTATATGAGGATCAAAAATGAGGCAGGAAGAACACAAACACTCTGCATACAAAGATTAATTACATAAAATAAAATCTGGAAGAAATAAAAGAGCCAAACAAGGCAGTACAGGAAATTGCTAAAAATGTTGCTGTTGACACTAAAGAAAGACAGAGAATATTCTGCCTGCAGCTGCAATACAGCTGTCACATCCAAACAAATTAAAACCCTCTGAGGACCAAAACACACAATAAACTGTGACATTATTTAAGTGAAGCAGTATCTTTTCTCCGCATCCCAAGCTGAATATTTATTTAGAGTGCGAAAAAGTAGCCTAGGAGCACCCAGTGGCACAAAATATCATTCCAGGTCCAGGGAAACTTAAGATCTGATTTTGTGGCTATTAAAATGCATCTTCTTACTGTCTTGCTGCCACTGTATGAATGAGACTTCTGCCCTGTTTTTCCACCTCCATTTCAAGACTCCTGATGGCAGATTCTGAGACTCCTGCTTCTGGTGACCTACGCAATCGGAAGGTGCACATATACACTTTTAAACTGAGCGCTGCAATACTTCCTAGCAGACTGGCTTCTTTGCTGGGTGGTGTTTCAGACAGTACTGTACAAAAAGAGCAGATGGGACTGTGTGTGCCTCTAGAGGTTTGCTCCTAGGAGCCCCCCAGCCTCGCAATCCCATCTCAGTTGCACTTGGTTACCGAGAAAGTTTTGCATTTGTTATAAGGTGCTTATGCTGATTTACAAAGCCATTGAAAAGCAGAGCCCAAGTTACCTTTCTGAGTTCATGTCTCTTTACTCTGCTGGTCACAGGCTGAGGTCAACTGATACAGGTCTCTGTGCATCTTCAATACTGAAATGCGTCACTTTGGGTGGTCGCTCTTTCAGCCATTGTGCACGTGGCCCCGCTGCCTCCTGACAGTACCGGCACTGCTACCTTCCCTGCCGTTAAAGTCCAAACGCAAGACACAGTTGTGCTCATCAGCCATGAATGCAAATCACTGGGGTTTCTGAAGAATCATTGCTAACACCGTTTTTTCAGTCATTTCTCTTTAGTGTTTTGAGATGTGTCTGCAAGACCAGGCACTAAAAAGCATGTTTTCTTTTTCCCCCTCTGTCATTCTCTTTTTATTTTCTGTTTGCAAAGGTAATTCCCCCCATGGTACAGCGGGATAGCATGCATAACATAGCTATGTGAGCACAGCTGAACTTTTTCCTACTCTAAAGAAAACATTTATTATGGACCAGAGCACAGAATAGCTTTACAAAGCACTTCTTTGATTACATACATAAAATAAACCAGCTGCTGCTGTAAAGAAACATAAAATATTTATCAAATTAAATATGGATCGTGCAATCTCATGCTGACTGTTTAACCTTAAATGCCTACTAATTCAATGCAACAGATGAGAATTCACAGAATTAGTCAGCCTTCCAACGCCATTATTATTAGTCATTACTTTAAGTTCTGTAAATCTGCTTGATGTCAGGCATAATACAGATGATTATGTGAGCTGGAATTTTAACTGTATTGTTAATCAATGGATGTTTTCACTGACTGGATGAGGAACAGGGAAAGAAAGCATAATATGAAAAAAAAGAAAAAAACAGATTGGAATGTGTCTACTCCAGAAATAGTAAAGTAGCTTTGTTTCGCTGATGTAACAAATTCCACCATATGAAAAGTATTATGCAAAGGTTACTCATTATTAAAGGTATACCACAAAATGTCATGGTAATAGAGCGTTGTCATGGGATAAATATATCTCACTTTGAAATATTCTCCATAAATGCCTCAGTCACCACAACTTCTATTTAGCTGCAGAGGGCTGGCAGGAATGTTTTGTTTTAAAATTAATCATTCACTGTTCTTCCTTCCTGTCGGTAGGCTTAAGCACTGCAATATGAGGGAGAACATCTTGGAACTGTATTTTATATCCATCCAGTGCCCAAGACCAGAGGCAGGAAGGGCTATTCCTAAACCTGATTTTGGGAATATCATAACTTTGAGACTTTCAGTGAGAGTTCTCACTTGGCTGCAGTACCCAAAAAGTAAACCGCTCTGACTCTAACAGAACTGACCACTGGGTATTTAAAGTGGTTAGTATTTGTCCTGCAAAAACCTGGGAGATTATCACAGTTAAGTTGGACAGAGTTATTAATTCCAAGTATTTTAATTTAGGAAGGACGTCAGCACACTATCAATCAACAGAGAATAGTGAGCCATATCTCACTATGAGATGATTCAGCTGAGTTTAAAACTGTATGTGTGGAGCAGACTAAAGACTCCTAAAGAAAACAGCTGATGTACAACCTTACTCTGGGACCAGCTTGAAAAGGAGGGCAGAGATGGGGAGGGTCAGCAGTCATTTATTCACTATTAGTTATTGTCTGTTCTTCCAGCCCCTTGGCTTTCTGTCCTCCCTTTTTCACTGAGCCTGTGTGTTCAGGATTTGTCTGATGCCTCAGCCTCAGCCAGCTCCTTCTCTGACAAGCCTGCTAGGGGATTTGCTGGCTGCTTTTGTAGGATGAGAGGCAGACAGAGACTCTGCCCTGCTTCTGCATCCGCAGGGATCCGAACTGCTCTGCAGCGCACACTGCCCCTGCCCACAGGAACCTCAGGGGGAGTACATCACTCTGAATCATCACACAAGTCTACTCAAAGTAAAACCAAAAAAACCCACAAACCAACAAACCAAAAGCATGTCTGTGAGTGTTCATAAATGTGAACTTCTCACAAGGCAGCGGGTCGTGTGCTCCGCAGCTGAGCACTGGTGTGGAGCTGCGCTGGGAGAGGAGCACACCGACAAGTGGGACTGAAGTGGTGTGAAAACAAATTGGATTTTCCTACACTGTTAATTGCTTGTCAGTAAAAATTACTCATTCCTTTTTTAACAGTGTTACTGCCTGGCTGAAAACTTTATGAGAAATTGCTCCTGGATTTTTTACGGGAGCTTCATCAGTCACATTTTGGGAGCTGTTACTTAATATGATGTCACCGGGTCTGCAGGTGAGTAAAACCTCCAAATAGCTTTTCTTTTGAAACATTCTTGCAGCAGCTGTTTCCGCACGTGATTCATAACTTCTCTGCCTTAAGAACTCTGGCCGTTTAAACAGCTTCAGTGGAAAAAAAAGCACAGCACACACACAAGTCCAGAATGAAGCACAAATACTTTCATGAAATACCTTGTCCCCACAATCTCATACAAGTGCTTATTCAGAATTTTTGACAGCATTTTATACGTTTGACACACTGTATGGATACCCACTAGTCGCAGCATGTACAACCACAGCAGTTGTATAAGATTTAATAGAATCTGATCCTATTTTATAGGCAAGGAAATAGATCAAGGAAGCAAAGCCACGTGGGACGAGAGTGGCAGAACCAAAATTAGGTTTCAGATGTTCCTCCATTCTCACCTAATACATGCTCCTTCGGGCCATATTACCATCTTTCTAAAGTTGGACTTTGATAACTACTGTGCAAGAGAACTTTTGAGAGAATCACTTGGGGAGACATTTATATTCTCACTATATGTAAAAGTAGCTGCATAAACTGATTTTCATCTGTTTCAAATAAATGACTAAATTGCTGCATCTGGCCCAAACTATATCTGCCTCATTGGAGTCCTCTTTGCCCTTTAGGGCTACAAATGCATAATACGACAGCAGAATGAGTCCCAGTGACTTTACCAGACTCTCTGATCATGAGCTTAAAATAACTCAGATCTGAAAACACACTTTCAGCTGTTGTCTCACAATCAAATATTCCAGTCTGGGGTTGTTGGGGGATCTTTCAAAGCTTTGCTGTTCAATTTTGATTTTTAATGGTATTTAAGAAACTGCAGCAGGATTGAGAAATTACCACATATCCTGGCTTCATAATGCAACCTCTGATAGTGCGGTACATTTAGCACTTGATGTTACTGCCAGAAAATGAATGCAAACAAGCTTTAAAATGGAAACTGTGGGGAGGGAAAAAACAAGGGCAAAGAGAGCTAAATCATGGGTTGAAAGAAGGGAAAAAAACCAGAAGAGCGCTGTGGAGACAGACACGAAGGAAGAAAAGAAGATGAATCAGCTACTGTGAAGTTTAAAGTCCATTATTACATCAAATAATGAGCATCAAAAGTGTGTGTATGCACTTTCATGTGTAAAATATATAACGTTAGATGTGTATAGTTTGCTGCTTCTTAGTTTGGAAGTTTGTTGTGTGTGAAAATAAACTATAGCTTCTTGCTGCACAAACCTGGAACAGCCCTCTCTATAACATATATTTGCAGGGGCAAAAAAGCAGCTCATTACCGAGTCAGAGCAAAGCTGAAAAATACAGATGCAGATTTGCAATTACATGTGGAAATGGGGACATTTGGTTTCGGGCTTTGGCCCACGTACAGTCAAACATAAAAGCCAATTTTATTGCTATGGACTGGAAGTGACTCTTTCCCCTGCAAACTCCCTCGTGGTAACTTCTGGTACAGCCGAAGCCTCTCTGTCACTGATTGTGCGGCATGCCAGAGCCAGCTCTGCTTCACCCAGCTGAATGCTCTTGAAGTCGGCAGAGTTACTTTACTCAACATTTTGAAGGCAGCTGTAGTCAAGAGTGTGTAAATGAAAGGAGAATTCAGCCCCAGAATGGCAAGAAACTATGGACTGCAATTTTAAAATTGATTTTCCGTGCTCATATCTTTTTACCTGAAGTATCAGGGACAAATCTTTCCATTCTGGAAACAGCCATGAGGCACCTTTCCCTTAACATTTTCAGTTGGGAGCTACAAGTGCCTTTTTAGCCTGATTTCTTAAAGTAGGAGGCTCATAGAATCTCATTTTCTGCCTGCCACCTGCAAAAAAAAGCCTCAACCAAATTTGATAGATGGTCAGGAGTCTCAAAACCAATTATGATCACGGGAGGTTTGTGAAACCTAATGGCTTGAGAAAAATCCCAACTTACTGGCTCACTAACAAGAAACAAATATTTGGCCTGGTAGCAGCCTGCTCGCCAGTCAGTGTACATGATGGCCAGTCAGTCGGTGTTTACCTAGCCAAAGCACTGCTGCCTCTTGGTGACTTGGCATGTCACAGAGGAAGAAAACAATGCCTTACGAAAATAATAAAAGGACCTTTTAAAAGCCTGCAGTTTTGGCTGCCAATTTTATTCTAATAGAGGTTATGTTTCAGAATTCAATCGAGTTTAACCAATAAAGGATATTTATCAGAATGTAATGACTCCTTAAAAATGTAATTGATATCTTACAGTGCAGAACAAAGAATTATACATCGAAATCCAATATATACCCTTGTAAGCTGTCCAAAGCACAAAATGCCTTTTGTCTCTGTGAAGGTCTGTTGAAGGCAATGGTGTCGGTGAACAGGAAAGCTTCCCTCAGGGACACTCTTGTCCGCTGTGGCAGTTTCTCAACAACTGCTTAAGGACTTTACCTCTGTTTTACCATTCACCCCGTTTTCCTAGCACCACCCACTTCAGTTTTGGGGCCAGACTCTCAAGGGGCTTTAGGCAGCTATTTCCCACTGAAGTAAAGGTTAGATGCCTAAACACTAGGTGTATGTGGGGCAAGGACGCCGCCTCTGCCTGAGAGCAGCCCTTTTCAAGGTCATCGGTGCTACTGGCTGCCCTCTGGGCTCCAGACACACCACCTACACCCTGGAGTCTGCGCACCTCGCACAGATGTGTTATAAGAGGGCGGGGAAGGGTCCGCACAGTCCAGCTACAGCAGCTGAATCTGGGCCTGAGAGCACGTCCTGTCCTGGGCACGCTTTGCCTCTCGGCAGGAACCTGCTCCTGCCCCCCTGTACATCCCATGCAGGGTGAGTGTGGGATGAAAATGGGGTAAGGAGGGGAATGGCATTGCAGTGGTGGTAGGTACAGAGCCTGTACTCCAGCCAGCTGTTAACAGAGCGACTGCTGCAGTTTTCATGACCCGGGTAACCCCAGTGGCCCTTCCCCGCTTGCCCAAGGAGAGTGTGCTGACAGGGAAGTGAAAGCCCCATCCCCTCAGCCTTTCCTAAGAGCTGAGCTCGAAGGAGCCCCAGGGAAGGAAAGCCCAGGCAGCTGGGCAGCCCTGCTCATGCCCACGCCAGTTTGGCTCTGCACAAGCTCGTCCCAAACCAACTTAGAGAGCAGGGAGGGCTTGTCCCTTGCTGCTTTGCTTGCAGTCAATTTGCAAAATAATTCCTCCAGGATGATCACACAGAGCAAATGAAAAGCTCAATCCTGAATCCTCCACTGCTGTGGGTAATCCCTGTTTCAAGGAGTAAAGTCTCTTGTTTAAATGCAGAATAGAAAATTGAGGGTTTCAGAGAAAGTGTAAGCCCTGGATAGCATGCCTTGCACGTATCAGATTTTAAAATTATTATTTTAATTAATGAGCTCTGTAAAACCAAAAAAAAGACGGACGGCAGAGAGAGTCATGATTTGGGTGGGATGGAAGTTAGTGTACCAGAAAGTAAGAATCTTCAAAACCGGCCGTGAAAGAAAAAAGTTTAGTTTAAGTTTGTTGAGCTTTTTAATGGGTTAAAGTCAATGTATGTATGTACTTAGATTAGGGAATAGTCGTGAAAAGAGGAAATACAGGAGCTGGAAAAAAAAGGTGTAGATTGTCAGGAAGCATTAGGAAGTGTGAAAAACAAATTACATTATTCTACGGGGAAAGAGAGACAACTACAAAATACAGAAATATGTAGAAACCAACTCTTCCTATAGGGAATATTCCACACCTTCCACAACGTTGCCCTAATTAGAAAATGTGCCATAATGAACGTCAGTTGCAAAGCATAAAGGTGAAGAAGGGCTTCTTGTAAAATTCAAAGTCCAAAGCTGGTTAGCTGTTGAGAGGGAAAGATATTATTTTCAGGAAACGTTGAAGGAAAAGGTTGTAAAGTTATGGAAATGCTCATTATTGGAAACATGAAGTAAAGGGCTATTTGCTTTTATAGAAAGGTGGAATCTTGCCTGTTTTAAAGTCAGTTCTAAAATTCACACTGAATTCTGTGAGGCCAGGTTTTCTTTTGGGTACAGCCAACGTACTGAGTCTAACTCCCTCGCAGATACGGTGTAATACAGATTAAATGATTAAAATCCAGTATTCTAGAGGAAGGAAGCTCCCGGTCGGGGGCTCATTTGCCAGCTCTGGTGCAGGCTGGTTTGTGCTCTTTGCCAGGTCGCTCCTTTTCCGTGCCTCAGTTCCCCGCCACCAACCGCCCCGTGGCTGTGAGCCCGGCGAGGTGTGCTGTCTCGGCAGCTTTTTACCCCAGGGATTTAACCTCACACCGCAAACGCATCCAGGCCGCGGCACAGCCGGGAAGCCTCCCAGCGAGAGGGCATCTCCTGGCTGTTAGCGCTGCCCCACGCTCGTCCCGCCCGGCGCTGTGGGGAATTCCGCCTTACAGCCGGGGCTGCGTCAGCCAGAGCCACACGGCCGCTTGTAGTGCTGTAAAGCCTTTTTTTTTTTTTTTTTTTTTTTTTTTTTTTTCTTCTTCTCCTCTCTCGAGGTGTGGACACAACCAACTGTTTCAGGAAAATGGTCGATTCGTGCACGCCGCATGCATCGGTTTGGTCCATCTGCTTTGCAGTCCTCCACCGAGCACAATAAATGAACCCATTCAAAAAAAAAAA
>VZTL01039500.1:95189-112378 GCA_013400535.1 Scopus umbretta
CCCCGCTCCCCTCCCAGCCCTGCCATCCCCAGGGCCGCGTCCCCTCCACCGGGGCGGCTCGGTTGTCGCCTCTGGCCTCCGTGCGGGAGGATCCGACCCGGTGGCAGGCAGGAGAGGTCGGGGAGGATGGAGCGACGCCGGTCCTCCCACCTGCATCTCCTTCCCTTGCTTGGGCAGGGGGCCATGAGCCAAGGGGGAGATGCGGAGCGGACCAGGCTTCTGGGATGTGCGGGAAGGACCCAGGGGAATACAGCCTCTGTGTCACCTGTTGGTTTTTTGTTGTTGTTGTTGTTGCTCCGTCTCCGTCCCTTTATTTTTCCTCCTGCCATCCGAAATCTTTTTGTTTTTCTTTTTTTCCTCTTTTTTTTTTTTTTTTTCCGCCTCAGCTGCTGGCCACCTTGTCTCCCATATGGATGGGGTTATCTTAGAAGAATCTCCCAGAGAATCGCTCCTTAAACCTCCTTTTGTCTTGGGGGTTGAAAAGAGCATTGTTGTGCATGAAAAGGACCTAGACAAAATCCGCACTGTTTCAATTCAGGACTGTTTAATCAGTCCCTAGTGACAATTTTATGGGTTTTAGGCGGTACAATAGTATCTTTTAAAACCTTGTGGCCTTCATGAAAACAAAGGGCTTGAATTTTATGGGCTTACAACTCCAATTAGAACAGTGCCAATGTGTATGGGAGATTATCAAATTTGTATCATAAAACCCCTTTATAATAAATGATTGCTGGAAGCTGGGGAGGGGCGAGGGGAAGAAGGGACCCGGACTTCAAGCAATGGACTTTGTCGCATGTAGTTTTAAAAGTGCACATGCTGCTCTCCATTTTAACTCTTTGCGACCCAGCCATGCAGCAGGATCAGCCGTGGAAATAGTGTGACATCGTCATTAGAAAGGGAAACAAAGACAACAGGAGAAGACCCATCTTCCTCAGCCCAAATCTACCCTCCATCAGCTTGCCGAGGGTTTGGCAGCATCCCACCCTTCGGGCTCCCTGCCCGGCTCCTGGGTTATCTGGGCTGCTCTCCTGTCCTGGAGCCCACACATGGCCATAGGAAGCGTCTGTAAAATAGGAGGTCTTCATTACCTTACTGCTTTTATCAGTTATTTGCTGTACGGGCAATGACAGAGGGTGCTAGGGTGTCCCTTCCAAGCCCCAGGCTGCAGTGATTTCCTCGAAGGACCGGCTGCAATGTCCCCCGATGCGGGTTTCTTTATGCAAAATGTGCGTTTTGTGAGCATTGCCTTTTACCAAGCCCAGGGAATGGGAAAGGTGCGATTCCTGGGCGCTGGCAGAGGCTAAAGTTGTGTACTTGCGGGCTGAGGAGAGGTAACCACAACAGGAGTGCAGGGAGGACGATAGAGTCTGGTTCAAGAACTGAGAAAAGCAGACCCCTTAATTTGATACATCCAAGTAGAAAAAATTAAATATTAAATAGTATCAAAGAATGAGTCAATTCAATAGACTATGGAGATTTACACTAAAAAGAAAAAGTCTTGTGAAGAGGACAGGGTGGGACTGAAAATATTTTCCGCGACAGAAACGGATGAATCCAGCTAAACTTTAAGTGTATTTAGCAAGGAAAATTGATTTGTTAACCTTACCAGTGGTTACGCTGTATCTAGGACAAACATCTTAACAAATGTTGTTGATAGCGGCTTTGAGGCAAAAGAAACCTACTGCCTTTTGGTGCATTTTTTGTCACTTTGGTTTGGTTTTTAATAAGGCACCAAATCATCTCAGTTGTTGGTGTGTTGGGTTTTTTTTCCTCCTCCTCAAAGGGGTGAATACACACACAATCTCTGCCTTTTCTCCCTTTCTTTTTCCCCATCAGGTCTCACTGCTACTTTCACCCTGCAAACAGGCCTTCGATTTCACTGAACCTAATGAATAAACATGCCATGATCAAGACCTAAATGCCATCTTCAGCGAATGAAAAGCATTGCTAACATCTTCAAACATCTTCCCCGGTGCTTTATTCTTAGTCAGTAAATAAACTATTGACTTTGCAAAGGCCCAGCCCTGTTTCAGTGGGAGCCCCTGGGCGCATGTTTGTTAACTCAGGACTAAGGCATTAAAACAAATCACTAGGCTGCCTTCAAAAAACAGGCAATAGTTCTGAAGGAGCATATAATCGAGCTTCTTTGCAGTAATTTATGAATGAGATGAGTGTGCCCCTGCATGTCCATCATTAGTCTTTGGAAGTACACACTATATGTTTTAAAAATTGCAACAGATTGAAAACTTCATCTCCCAAGCAGAACTCTGCTATGCACCAAAATAAATTCTCTTATCACTGATTTAGGAAAGGCTCCTGGCAGCCTTGCAGTATGTATGTCTGGGTTAATAACCCATCTGTATTGTGCTACTAAGTGCAAGTCAGGTCTGCAGAAACAATTTGGACTTTTCAGCCCCTCGTAGCACTCGATGGGAGCAAGCCTTCCAAACCTGGTCAGAGCTCAGCTGGTGTTGGAGAGGACAGTGACCTCACTTTGCTTTCAGAAGTCAGTGGTGCCCAGCACTTTCTGTGGTGGAGCACAGGCCTGGCTCTCCTGGTACTCAGTGCCCTTCATAAGCTTCAGTTCATTGATGAAGGTAGTGTCTTACTGGACTCAAATGACTGATGACTGCTGCTTCTTGAGCAGATTAGGACAGCTAGGTTACAAGGAATACCAGTTTCTGAGCCTTACTAATGGTACTCAGCCCTTTCATCAAAAATCAAGTTAGTGCTTTTCCCTTTTCCTCAGCTGGTACTTCCAACCCTTGAGCGTTGGTCCAGTCCCATATATATTGGCCATCAGGTAGGGCACTCTTTTCAGAATTCCTGCCATGACCAAAAAATTGCAAAGCAAAGACTCCACTCCATCCACTTGACATGAAAAAAATCAGATGATGAGTCAAGTGCCACCAACATCAGCAATGACAGAAGGACCCCAGGCACCTCAGGTAACTTCCAGGAGGCTTCTAACTCATCTTAGTTAAAAAGGAACCTCATGTGCTAAAGGAGGCAGAGTTGCCCATGTCAGGTAAGTTGCTTTATGCTCCTAAAGTGTAAAGCTCTGCTCAAGTATCACGCAGGAGCAGAGTAGCTCAGATCAGCAGTAACTAACATTATTGGTAAGAAAAAAAAATCACTTACACATCTACAAGATTTAACAGGCATAAGAGATCTCTGCCTGCCACTAAGCGCAGATTACTGAGCTATGAAGTTAGCATTACTTTTCGTCATATTCAGGCTTACTATTGCATTCTAAACAGTGAAGGCAATCAGGTCTCTAGGCTGAGGCTGTTGGCAGTTGTGCTAGTTTTCATCCTGTTTTCTCCAGTCCTCTTGTATTTAAAAGAGGTCATGAGGTGTATTGGAAATGCACCCTCCAAAGATATATCTCCCAGGCAAAAATTGGGACACCTCTCTCCAGCCCAGAGCTATACCTTTGAAATGATCAAGTCCATTTCAGACATCCACAGGTCTCAGACTGCCTTCCTGAACAAAAGGAGACCAAACCATTTAGAGACAATGTCATGTTAGTTACTTCTTCATAAGTCTTTGCTCCATGTAACACTTAAACTTGGGAATTAGATATCCTTTTCAGAATCTGACAAAATTTGGCTCTGGATGAGGAATACTTTAAAAGAGAAAAGGAACAGAGAGAAACAGAGAGAAATAGGAAAAAGGTATAGACAAACCAGTCGCAACAATGAAAAGAGTAAATCTCCTCACCAGTTCTGGATCCCAGAGGGTGCATTTCCATGGGACTGTCCATGCCACTTTTTAAGCAGTCAGCCAAATTCCTCAGGACCATTTAATATGCAGGATAGTCCTGCTCACTAGTTCACAGTGTCCCCCGACAACAAAAATGATTTCTTAATATTCCCAACAGCCCCAGTATTTTGCTTTGCAGTATTCGTTGGGCAGGAAGCATCAGACTTCGTATGCTGGGAATGCAGTTTTCCTCTTACTTCCCTATTTTCCTGTTGTGGGTGGATGGGAGATTTGTTACTAAATTAATAACTTTACTATATTCAACACTAATCATGATTTTACTAAATCATAAATATAGCCACTTAAATATATGTAGAAAATACTGACCCAGAGAGAAAAAAAATCCTTATCTTTATAAAATAGATTGATTTATATAATTACATATGAATTATATAGTCAAACTTCAGTATATTGGTGCTATGTTGGGGTGTTTGCATGCCTTACCCCATACATGTTGCATGTCTTTAAGTAAACCATGTCTTTCTTTAGCTGTGATAGAAGGGCAATTGAGAAGAAAATATACTACTGATATATCTCCGTATCTGAATACTGTGGAAAAAGACTGAAGATCACTGCCATCTGTTTTATCTCTGCTCAGACATGTGACTATTTGTGTTAACTGCTGTTTTCATAAAACCTGTATTGAGCCTTTTGCTTCTTTTTTCTATAGCCATTCTTCAAGGTTTGTATCCTGTCTTGGATACCTTCTACACCTATCCCATATGCTCATGACTTTCCAACATTGCCAGACAAAGTAAACTTCCCTGAAAAGGCTGCAGCCCAGCATGGAAAGGTGCCCAATAGCTAGTGCAGTGCTTTTCTGGAAGCTGTTGATTTGCCTCTTTCTGTTGTTTGTATGCATTCACGTAGAGCTCCTAATTGGACACATCTGCTCTCTGCAAAATACAGTATCTTCTGTGATGATTGCTTTGCCACCACACTTCAGAAAATGCATCTGCTGCTGCTAGCTGGGCACTGGTTGGGGGCTCCTCCTCATCTCTTCTGGAAATTTCCCAGTTGCTTTCAGAGAGCACCATGTTGCCAAACGTCCTCTGTGCTATTTGCACATACAGTTACAAGACAGACATGACTGCTTTTGCTCAGCTCTTCCCTTTCCTTCCCCTACATTGGCCTCAGGATGCCACGTTGATGTTATTGTTTGTGTCTTCAGTGTTGAAGTTCTGCCTTCATCACTGCAAGTATTTCCTCTGTGCCTGGTTTACCTGCCTGCTACTGAAGGTTGAGATTGGGTTAATATTCTGCCCTTCCTCATCTTTTCTTTTTAAACCAGCGATGCAGCACTCCATTTTCTTCACTCGTGTCCAACAACAATCTAATATAACAATCTTTAGGAACTAATTTTACCACTAAGTAATCTTCAAACCCAGTGATCCAACCAGTTTTCGCAGTACAAATGTGTATGTTTGTGATTACTTTAACATTTGTCTATTCAAATATGGCTATTGAAAATCAACTTTATCTATGCTTCAAAGTAACCTAGAGTTTATCATTGTTTTCTGCTTTGAGTACTTTAGTTTTCAATGTGTCTTTGGCAACAGAGAGTTGAATTTTGGGCACACTGAAATTTGAAGCCATTACAGGAGTACTGTTCTGGTGTCTACATTTTAAGAAAGATGTTGAAGTACTCAAGAGCTGTCATGCAAGAGCCTCAGGAAAGGTGAAGGCTTGGCAACTGTCCTGTGGAGTGAAGGTTGTGGCAGGTGTCCTGTCTATTTCTAGCTTATCAAAGAGACTGAAGAAGCAACCTAAGTTAAAGCACTCACACAATAAACATAAATTCAGTCATAAAAGGCTCTTCAGTTTAGTTGGAAAGTTTAATGAGATCCAACAGTTAGATAAAACCTAGTTCAAAATCTGCCCTGACTCCTAATCAGTGAGAATAATTAGCATTTTTACCACAACCTGGTGGCAAATTCCCTGACTCTGAAAACTTTTAATGGGTTATTTAAGCAAAAATTTTCTAATTTAAGCAAAAATTTTCTAATTTGATCATAGATGTTGGCCTTGTGTTGAGAATTAATGCCAGGGATCCCCATGGCTCATATTGTGTTAGAGATGACAGTGCTTGATCAGAACAAGACCTTTTGGCCTTAAAATCTGCACATCTAAATTTGCTAGCCTGGTGGACTTCAGGTGCCAGAACAGCCTCTGTCATCAACCCACATGAATTATTAGCACCCTTGGGCTACTTTAATTTCAGCTGATCATGAAAGAGCCCAATCAGTCAGTATCATGGAGGTGGTTTTGGACTATACCAGATATAGCTGGAAAGCTCTTCAATGCTATGATTGCCTGTGCCAGCTCACAGGTAAATGGCTTGTCTAGAAGAGTTGCTGAATCTGGGGTAGATGCAGCTGCGAGGGTAGTAGTGGGGCTAAGCAGCAGCACGAGCTCTTCTTTGTTGCCTGGTGTAGCCCCACCACCCACACTGCTAATGGCAGGTACTAGCTCTCCTGGGTTTCTTGATAAATCTGTGCCCAGCCACACATGACACTCTCTGTGTCGCTACTTCTAGCAGCACCCACCTACCAGTTTGCAGCCATCCTAGGGCAGCAATGCTACCAAAAGGCCAGATCTCTACCCCTCTCCCCAGCACCTTTTCCCCTCCGCTATGGCAGCATGAAGATCACCCAGGCAGCCTTAGGTCTCCTTTTGTTCTCTGTCCTTTCTCCCACTGGCACTGACTTCATAGAAAATGGGGGCTGCTAAGGACATCTTCAGACATCTTCTCAAGGGCACCTTGTAACAGCTGGGAAAAAGAGCTGAAAAATCAGGAGGCTGAGGAAATGTATGTGTGACTCTCTCTGTTGCTTTTTCTTTCCTCTTCTCTTGCTCTCTCTCTCTCCACCATCAGGCTATGCCTACTATAGAATCAGGCCAGTAGCTGCTCCTAACAGCCTCACTTTGCATTTTTTGCTATTGTCACTGTACCAGCCAATCATGTAAAAAATGATATATTGACTTGGCAGGTGCTTCTGTTTTGAACATGATTAAATAACTTTTTATTGTCATCTTCAAAGCATTTTTATGGTCATTTACTAGTGAAAGGGGCTCTGATTTTGTGAGCATCTGCCAGAATATGTTTGATCCTGTCATCATTTCTTCAGAAAATCACGCGCCTGTAGCTAGAGTGCAAGATACGGTAAGTGCATGAATTGTCCATTGCACTCTGCACTTACAACACTGCCTTCATTGTCAATGATAACAACAGCAGGGGAGAGATCTTGGGAGTTAAGCTACCTGCTGTTTTCTCCTTGATGTTTGAGCTCTTGGATGCTGTATGAATCTCAGAGATGCAAAGAGCAGCTTCTTTGTTGATGCCCTATTTTATTGGTTATTTAAACATGGTATGCTGTTTTGTAATTAAGGCTGACTAGAAAGGAGGATTTCCATTTCACAGGAGATGCTGGGTGTTTTGTTGTGTATCAGCATGGCAGTATTACAGCACTGATGGAGCCCTAGGCCATGCTTTGCTGCTGCTCATGGAGCTGCTCTGCAGACCTCCACCAGGCACCCAATTTTAAGTTCCCATTGTGTTGCCACATACTGAGCAGGATTCTTGTGTACCCCTCAAACGTCCCAGTTCCACTGAATCAGCACTTTCCTGTGGAAAACCAGTTAGAGCACTCCCTGTCAGCATTATCTATGTATGCAACAGCCTTCATTGACCTTCATTTGGGCTTACAGTCCCTGTGCACATCAAAATAGAAGTACTTCTTGCTAGCTGAGTTAGGCTAGTAATATTTTGTGGATGAAGCAAAGAGAGTTACAAGTAGCACATCTTTGTTTAAATTTAGCAGTAACCAGCTGGCCACATTCTGTAGGAAGCAGGAAGGGAGGATTCATAGGGAGGGAGGGATCTGACAGAAAATCAAGCAGAGGCTATAAAAACATTTCTTTAAAATGGCAGCATAATGAAAAAGGGATGCCAAGCAAAGAGCTTACTGATCATCTGTGTATCACTCTTAGAACATACTCCAGCTAGCTCAGCCCTCAGTTCGGAGGGGGCATGCAGGTGTTAGGAAGGATCGCTTCCCACACATCGTATTTTCTGCAGATTCTTTTCCACAGACAAAGCTTATTTGTACTTCATTACCACCCTCTGAGACAGGCTGTTTAAAGTGCAAGGTGAAAAAGGCAAAAAGTTGAAGAGAGTCGGAGTGTCAGTATTCCTGAGAACAACCAAAATGAGACTGACAGCAGAGGCTTGACTCTCAGAGGAAACCTATGGACTAACTGGTTGCATCTTTCCCTCATTTTCATGCCCCTGTGTCCCTCAGGACTGCGGCTTCTCAACTATTGCTCTGCCATCTGTGTTTCTTTCGATGTCGCTGTGCCACAACCACCCTCCTCACCTTTGACAGCCATTACCTTTCCTCTCACAACATTATCAATAAAGAAATGAAGTTCGTATAAAATCATTTCTCATGGAACAATTTGAAAGACAAAATAAGTGGTTAATAGTAATGGCCTTTGATATTGCAACAAAACAGCTCCTCACATCAGGAAGGCAAAACCATTTGCTTTCAAGACTTCTTTCTTTTGGTTGGGAATATCAAAGGAAGGAGTCTGTAGGAGATGTCTAACACTCCCATGAATGTCTCTAATGAAGGAATAT
The DNA here is from genome assembly GCA_013400535.1 of Scopus umbretta. NCBI lineage: Eukaryota > Metazoa > Chordata > Aves > Pelecaniformes > Scopidae > Scopus > Scopus umbretta. Next base: position 103,594 of record VZTL01039500.1, read on the forward strand.
TTCTGGCTATATTAATGTGTTCATACTAACGAGTCTATGCCACATTTTCAAGGCCATGCCACACAAGTATTAAAAATCAGAGAGTCAGATCTCAAAAATCATGAGGTCAGTTTAAAGAATCATGAGATTTAAAAAGAAAGGGATAACCTTTTTTTGCCTCCCAGTTTCTTTTTGAAGATCATTTTTGTTACATTTTAAATGCTTTTGGATCTATTTCCTCTTTTCAAAAAAGCTTTTTAAACTCAAGGAGAACTAAAATGGCATGTGTTTGTACCTGCTGTCACTTCATCATTTGGCTTCAAGAACTGGGCCTCTGAAGCAATTGCAGTGGCAGTCCTGTGAAAATCACGCAAGTTGACATATTCTGCACTTTCAAAGGCAGGCCCACCCTGCTGTAAAATAATTTGTCCCTCATGTGGTTAGCTGGGGTAGAAGTGTCCCTTCAGTCCTAGCCCTACCTTTAAAAACATCATGAGCCAGCTCTTCAGATGATATTTGTCACTGTAGCTCTAGAAACATCTGTACGTCCAGCTGAGGGTCTGACTTCATTACTTTAATCACCTGGCGTTGATATATACGTATTGTATGGTCTCTCACCTTCACGTTTACACAGCTCTAGTCCATAGTCTTTGACTAACCTACTATCTTTATTTCTGATAACAACCCCTTGACAGTGTATGCATGCCAAATTAGGAATAAAGCTTTTGAAACAGTGACTGCCCATCCACATATTTTCCTCCAAAACCCAATTTAAAGGTATTGACCCTCTGGGTCATTTGGAACAGCCTCCATGAAGTTGCAGGCAACTTCATGCCATAAATGTGGTAAGATCCACAGGACTTCCAATGTGCAGCTTTCTCAGGCCGAGCGCCACATGGTATTCCCCAAACCCTGTAACACATAGCACCCTAGGACACTGGTACATTGTAACAAGCATTAGACTTCTTACATTAACAGCTAATGCCCTCCTGTGAAAAAGAAAGAAATCAAGGGGAGAGGGAAAGCAAATGAAAGAAAGAACAACAGAACATGCATAAGGAAAGGGACCAAGCAAGAGTGCATTGTCATGGGGTAGCTATATAGCTCTTGGGAGATCTGGAGTCTCAGATGTGACCACTGCAGGGACAGGTGATATACAGGTGAACTGGCTGAAGTAGCACAAGAAATGCAGCCATTGACTGTGTGATTTTGTGTGCTCTGTAACTGTGAGGCAGTGCCATGGTACTAGCATCCTTCAGACATGTCATCTCTACCCAATCCTCTGCTGTGCTGCAGAGGAGGGCAGTCTGGACAGCACATCCGCAGCCCACCCACCAGGGCTGGTTGTGAAGCCAGTCTTCTCGTCATGAAAGCAGAAGGTGATGGAGAGATTCACCTTGGCCTCCCAGAGTACAGTGCCTCCCATGCTTGCTCGCTCACAGGACTCTCCCAAACAGGTTTTCTATTACTTTTCTGGTCACCTTTCTGGGTGCCTTTGGCTATTTGATCTGACTTTGTGAAGCCAGAGCAGCATAGATAGGGCAGGGCATGTAGAGAAAGAGTCTGACCCAGAATATTTGCTGGGACTTCTTTCTTAATTGCTAAGTATTGCACAGAGTAAAAGCGTTGGGGTTTTTCCGCCTTGCTAATCAGGAAAGAGGTAGATCTTAGCAATGAGACAATTATGAAAATCAGGAAGCAATTTAATTGTCTGAAAACAGCTTAATTAGAAAGAATATAATTTTCTTAAATGATAGTAATCATTTTCCTGGAGATTAAAGAATAGCAGATCTTAACTTCAAAGAAAATACCTTTTGCTATCACAAACCAAATGGTTGAAAGAACAATGGAAATATGTAAGTCCATCTTCTCTTAAGCATTATTCATATGGGGACTTTTTCCTTTTTTTGTTTACTATGTAGACATGCCATCAATATTTATCTATAGCACAATAGCATCTAAGCTCCTTGGCAGGAGAAGGGCTCCACATTGCAGTAGAAGCTGTCTAAGTATATGGCAATATACTGTCAGAACCTCCCTAACAGGCCAGAAGAGGGGAAAAAATAGTACAGTAAGCAAGTTAAATGTATTGAGCCATCCTCGACTGCTTAAAAACAACTAAACCTATTGGGTTTATTTGAATAATATACATCAGTTTTCAGGGACAGAGCAGTGGAAGAGTATAGAATAGATCTGCATAGGGGTGAGGCATGTATTGTAGGTAGATTAGCTGTGGAGGAAGTGTTGCTGGACACTTCACACTTTGGAAAAACAGCCTTTGACACCACTAGGGGTGTACTTGGAAGCCTAAGTATACAGTCTAAAAACCCCTACACTGACCTGTATTTTCAGAGTGATAGTTAAGGCCTGTCTTATTCAGGGACATGCTTAAGAACCTGATTAACTTTAATATAAAGTTCATGATCTGCTTCATGCCTATCCAGAGGCTGTTTCCTAGGGGACATAAATAATAAGTGTTACATATGCAAATATATTTAAATGCCTTTTTATTTGCAAAGTCAAACCTTCAAAAGCCAGGACATTCCAGAAATGAGGTTGCCCCTTGGGCTTATTTACTCTGACATCATCTTTAATCAACTGATCACATGGAATTTCTCCTATGAGATCTCTGCCTCATTCAGCCCACACTAGCTCCTTTAAAAGACAATTGCTCAATGTTTTGTATTTTGCCTGCTCTTCACATTATTTTTCCCAAGTTAAAACATGCACAAAGGACAAAAAACCTTTTCTATGTCCTGTCAATAACATGATGGCAAGGTGGCTCAGCTAATCTATCATGTTGTTGCTGCTGGAAGGGCCATCCTATTCCCTTCTCTTTTTCCATCCCTGGCACCCCAAGTGTAGGGCAGAATGTGGGTGGAAAAGGCAACCATAAAAAAACAGCCCATATTCCTTTGAAAGATGGACCTTTAAAAATGCATTTGAAAACTGCCACAGGGAAGTGGTACACCAAGGACTGAAAAGTACTGGTCCTACAGAAATGTTGTGGTTTAACCCCAGCTGGCAGCTAAGACCCACATAGNGAAGAAGGAATAAGGAAAAGATAGCTGGGAAGCCCTGAGTCTGAAAGCAATCTAGTGAATCAGGAGTTCAGTAAAAGCTGCCAGTACAACTATAGAGTAAAAAGGGCTAGTGTAATCTTTGGATTTTTGAAGAATGAGTTGGAAAGCCAGAGAAAGAAAGTGATTTCTCTCCATCTTTAGCTCTGATGAGATCAGTGTTAGGTCACTATGTCTACTGGCTCTGTCCATGTTTTCAAAACACGTTGCAGGAGAGCATGCAAACAAGAGCCACAAAATAATTCAAGGAAGATGAAAATAAAAGGATAAAAGACTTAAAAAAAATATTTCTACTGGCCTTAGCAGAAACAAGATTGAAAGATCATTTCATTATAGCATAAAGATCTCTTCCCAGAGACACACAGGGTTATTATGCTGATTATTGCGTGAAGAGACATATGGGATTTTATTGCTGAGCACTCTGCAGTAAGAGGGCTGACCCACAGGATCCACTGTGCTCTAGTCTCCCTAGAGGCAAAACCCTCTTCAAGCTAGGGCAGAAAGGCCTAACAAAAATGGAGGCTGAAAGCCAGAAAAATCCAAACCTGGAGCAGGGCACACTCTTGGAAGTGTGAAGGTAATTAGCTAAGGTAAGGACCTTTTAATGAAGACTGGAGGCCCCTCTGCAAGGCATGTTTAAATCACACTCAAATCAGTCAGGGCTCCAGACGGGTCTTAACAGCAACAGAAAACGACTGCTGATATATAGGAGGCTGGACAAGATGATTCATTGCTTTCTGGTTTTATTCTTGTCTGTGTAAATCAGTGCAGAAAACAATGCTAGTGGCAGGTCTGCAGGGCATAGCGTGGCTCTGAGTCCTGTTCTGCAGACTGAATCCTTGGAGTAGGCGAGCAGGAAGGCTTTGAGGAGAAGTGCAGAAAAGAGGATCTAACCCTGCTTTCCAAGGCAAACTCTAACTCAAGCATTGCATCTTAAATCTTAACCTTCCCACTCAACCATTGTGATTGGAGAAGCTGTTACTTTGGCTTGTATTTCTTGTTGTAAATCAGGTTCTTTTTCAGGCTGAGTAGCACCTTTCACTAGCAGTGCTCAGGCTGAGACTAAACATCCTACTTGTAGACTAAGTCACTACTTAATGCAAGAATGGCTGTGGCAGAATCTGGCTGCAGCACTGCTCTTGTGTTGAGGAGCACTTTAGTCACCATCAGCCCTTGTTTGTTTTCATCAGAGAATCACTTATGGAGTCAAGAAGTTCTTCATGCAGGCACGTAAGATCTAGGAAAATATATTATGTAAAATGTGTCTTAAATTACGTTGAAAGGAGTCTTTTTAGCCACGCAGGTCCTTAACTGACTATGTGAATGCTGCAGTTTAGCATTTATCCTTCATGACTTCCTCCTGCCTGGGGGCAGAGCACCAAGCTCAGCGGCATGGAATATGAAAAGCTCCTCTGACACCCAGTCAGCCTCACTGAATTCTTTTTTAAGATGCCAGTGCAAAAGCATTGCTTTGGTTTTTCAAACAGCAGTAGTGGGATTCCCACCTTTTTTTGCAGGGTATTTCTCATTATTTAACTTCTTTTCTGAAGTAGAGCAGGCTTTTTGTTGGTATTTTGAATTTCACTGCAGAATATGGATTCCCAAGTGCAACCACTGCTTGCCAAAAGGCTGCCTGTGTGGAAACTGAGGGAGAAGCACAGTTGTAGGAGGGAAGAGAAGCGTAGTCCAAGTCTGGCTGCCCATGCCTCGAATGCTAGTTGAGAATGTACCGTCTCCAAAGTATCTCACTAGGGAGCCAGTGCAGCTTCATTCTGAGCTCACACACAGGCTGAAAACCATGGTGGGAACAGCTCTGCTAGTGGGACCCACAGGGATGAAAAAGCGTGATTGCTTGACAGACAAAACAGACAACCTGAGGGCATCTCTGGGGATATTAGACTTCCACAAATAACTTTGGAGAAGCAAGCCCTGGCCCTTTACACTCCGCTGGAACTGGCACAACCAAGGATGTAGGACACAGAGACTTCCTGTGAGAGCATTTCTGCCAGTACCTCCAGATCCAGAGGGTCCCAGTCCACAACCTTGGGAAAAGAGTTGACAGCCATTTTTGCAGGGGTTGAACTGTGCAATCAGAGATGCGATTTCCACTGAATCATGGAGTTGGGTAGTCCGTAATCCCAGAAAGAACAGCAAATTGCTGTTAATCTGCAGAGAGGTGAGTGGGAACACATAATTTCCATACAGTTCATATTACATGAGCATGGGAATCGTACACTGAGATAAGCATGGGTGGTGAAAGCAATGACTATAGCTATAGAGCAATACTAGAATTCTCTACCTGTGGGCATGAATAAACTGTGAGGACAATTCTGTTTGTCTTAGTGGAGGCAGGTTAGCCAGAAAGAGCTGCCCTACCCCTGCTGGAACATTCTCCCAGGTAAACAGAGCATCTACACAAACTCAGAACAAACCAGAGACTGAACAGATCACTGAAGTGAATTTCCAGCTTAGTACAGGAGGTATTGCTCAAACTGCCCATGCCAAACGTTTCTCCAGTTTGTGACCCTAAGACAAGGTTCTGGCACATCAGCAGGTAGACAATCCATCAAGCCACTGCACCACCTCAGGACAAGTACCGTCCGATGTTAGTATCAGTGGTTGCTAGTACTTGCAATAGAAGGATCTACCAAAGAAGTGTGAGCTCAGGTATAAAGCTATCTTTGCTCCTAACCAGAAAATTGAATATGAGGCTACACACACTTCTGAGATTTTGATATGATGAGGTGAGAATCAGCAGAGAGTCAGAAAAGCCAGTTACTGTGGAGCTGAGCATAGCAAGACACAGCTGGGCCACTAGAAGTGGAAGCGGAAACGATCAGCATGCCATGGACTACAACACAGGTTCTACAAGCCTGAATAAAGCAAATCATACGATAGGGCTGTCCTGATCAAATAAAAATATGCTGCAGAAATGAACTCCCACTGCTATGGCCAGGCAAAGAAGCATATAAGAGACATTTTGCCTAAGAAGTCTCAGCAGTTTATCCTTCCAGGTATAAGAACAAACTTTATAAAGTGGATAGAGACTTTAAATGAGGAGATGGAAGCATGGCTGAGTGAAGCCAGAGGATGGGTAGGTGAGTATCTCATGAACCATTAGGATGGAACAGTATTAAGTATGCTAAGATTGAAGTGAGAAGCCTGATCACGTAAAACTGACGGGTTTAAAATCTCCTAAAATCCAGCATGATGCTGAGAAGAGGCCAGAACAGACTGATTTGCTTGTAATTGCAGGTGGTCATGGGAGATGGCTACTCTACTGCAGGGAGGATATCAAACAAGAAACTGGGGGCATGTTGCAGTGGTCAGACCACTCACTCCACTGCAGATTTGGGTCCAGCTATCACAGCACAAAATGCAATGAAGACCTGGTGAGGCATCTGCTGTTCCCAGCCTTGTTTCTTAATTCAGTCTGGCCAGCCAAGGTTATGCTGCTCTTTTAGAATTAAAATGGGATGAAGAGTGGCAGGTTCAAAATAACATCAGTAGGGGACACTGAAGGGGCCAAGATTTTGGTTTTTGGAGGTAATTAGGCAACTAGATATCTGGCCTTTTAGCTCTTTGCAGAAGGCTACTCTCCTTCCTTAGCAAGTGTTGACACATCTGAAAAAGTCTGCACGTTTCTCAGCCTATCTAAAGGCCAATCTTCTTAATAATTTTCTTTCTCTTTTCCAAACTCTCATTTTACTCCTTATTTTCCTTCTTTTTACTTTTATATTCCATCAAAAAGCACTCACAACTGTTGATATGGTGAGTTTGCTGCTGTTTGTTCCATTTTAAACAGGTGGGTTTTTTTTCTAAAACGTTGAATGAGAGATTGTGTTTGATGTACAAATATATATGTTCTCTACACAGGGTACTTAACTATGTAAGTTTTCTCATAATTCTCATGCAGTACCACTTGAAATCAGGGGTTAAGTTCCCCTTATTTGACTGTATCGACTGGACCCTGTACAAACTTCCTAATGTAAAAAGATGAATAACCTGTGCATGGGAAGTCAGCCCTGCATCCAGAAAACAGAGACCCCGTGCTAATTATGAAAGATACTTCCCAAAAAAATTAATGTAAATTACACTTAAAATGCTAAATTACGAGCTCTATAGATGGATTATTATGTACTACTGCAGTACAAAGGAAGAGATGTCTTTTCCTGTGAATTAAAAAATGTTCCCATTATGCAAAAATCCCTCGCTATCTGCCTAATCCCCTAGAGGGCAGTATGACCTAAAAATAAATTAAACTGAGCCAGGCAATTAGGATTTTTCGAACGCTGGTTATGTTAAATAAGATTGTGTTTCCTCCTTCCTCTGACAAATTGGCACAAAGGTGCAAGAAATAGGGAGATACTTAAATATTCCAAATTATATGAGAAAATCAATATAATAAAAGGAGCAGTATCACCCTATATTAATTTCTTTAGCTCACATAATACATATATTTAATTCTGTAAACTGTCAAAGCCAAGTATGTTGTACTTAAGCATCCTCTCAGGTGGTTTCTAAGAGGGGTTTTATGGCTTAGGTTTTGGATGGTCTCAGTTCCCTGTGCTAGCCTTAAGATTTTGCCTGTATCTACCACTGCATGGGCTTGATCCAGAGGAGTCAATTTAAGTTGGGTACCCAAGCAGGAGGGAGGTAGGGAGCACTGGCTCATTAAGCAGGCACTAGTACAGCTAGGTGCTCGAAGGTAGCCCAAATGCTCACCAAACTGCTACAACGGCCCAGTCCTCCAGGCACTTTTGGAGTCTGAATGAGGGAGAGATGTGTGTCTCCATTGAAATGAGGAAGCTTCTGTCCTGTATGCACAACTTCATATTATATAGTATACAAGGATCACAAAACACCTTTACTTTGCAAGCATGAGCCTTCTGTTTGATGTCAATGGAAGTAATGAGGGGCAGGTTTAAACCACCTAGTGGTTGTTTGTCTAATATAAATACAGCTCCTATTTGTGCCCAGGTCCCCATTCTCTTCTCGTCCAGAGCTCCACCTTCTGTTTTTGGGAAACTAAAGTCTGACTGCCTTAATTGCCTGAGATGGAGAATACACACAGTCACACACACACACAGATGGAGCGTGTTTGGCACACACAGCTCGACTATCATTTCATTTAACGACAGGAGGAAAAAACTCCAAATGGACATGATTGTGTGAGCAACCCCTGGCAAATGCTGATATCCTTCCAGGAGCTACAACCTCTCCGTCCACAAAGACACCGTGCTGACTTTTTGTCAGTGTTTTGGCTGAAAAAGGAGTTCAAGAGCTGAAGGCTATCTCCTGGAGATGATACCTCTGTTTGGCTGCTTCAAGAAATTACAGAAACAGAAGCCAGAGGACTAGTAACAATCACTAATTTCCTGAGCAGCAGATCCCATTCAGTTAACTGGCTCCATAGGAGCAAGAGTTCGTGATCAGGAACCCTTCGATTGAAGGCTTTTCTAGTTGGCTGAAAATAACCTGGAGAAAGAAGGATAATGGTCCAGGATGACTTGATTTGAAACAAAATTGATGGAAAAAGGGACAAAGAAGCCTTCTAACAGAGAAGTTCGATGTAGGTGTGAACATTGTTATGCTGGTGTCATTGCAGAAAGTATTTTTGTTTTGTACTGGTCCTAGACCTGCTTAACAATGTTTATATAGATTCTTTGAAAGGGGAAGAACAAAATACACATATCTGTGTATAACTGAATTAAAAAAAAAAAAAA
>VZTL01039501.1:13067-23755 GCA_013400535.1 Scopus umbretta
AAAAAAAAAAAAAAGATAAGTTTCATAGATTTATTCCTTCACACAGCCTTGCCAAAATTGTTGGCACTTGGTCAGAAACATCCATTTAGTCATGATCCAGGGTAATGCTCCCAAGAGCACTGACATGGCTTTACTGATATGTCTGTATTTTGTTTTCCACTGCAACCCTACCCACTTTAAATGTTGCAGGTTATCAGTTCCGATAATGCAAAATGTAAAAATGGGAAAATGGGCCTACCTTCTAACCTCTCAGGGCAGAGTCAATGTACATTGACTGAGCTGACATTTACATCTTCAACTCATCAACATCCCCCTATCACTGGACAAATCACCTGGTGAGAAAGGTGTTTTAACACTAGCACGGGAAGTGCAGGATTTTGAGTGGAAGGCTATTTCTCTGTGCCCTGCCCTTCCCCTAGAAACTCTCTTTCTCTACACATTGACCAGCAACAAGCAAACCCATACCCGACAAAGAAAAACGCATGTGCCTAAGTTCTTGAATAACTGAACAAAAGAATTCAAGATCTGACAGGTTAGAAAGAAAAAAACAAGACTGTAATGTATGCAAACTGCATCCCCCGATGCATATTTTTAGGTGTATACTGATTGACTTGTCTCAGTGTTTAAAATTAAGTTGCCTTTAGGCAGCCAGGTCTCTTTCAAGAGCTACTGATGATGATATTATTAACCTTTGGTATTGAAATTCTGTTAGTAGCACCTGATTTATCCTGGTAAACAGCACTGCCGTCTCATTCTTAGTCCTGGCCTGTGAAAATTTACGGCTTTGGGGTTTTCATCTGCTTGTTTTTTTCAGAAGAAGGTACCAATAAATGCAAACTACGCATCAAACTGATCCTGATACAGACTGTGTATGAGAGATGCATTACAATTTTACCTCTCTTTTAAAAGGCATGGTTTTTTAAAGGTATATTTTTTCCAGGGGAAAACAAAAAAAGTTATTTTAATTGGCTATAGATTAAAACAAAATAAATTGCGCAGACGGATAAGTCTTCCTCCTCCTGTCCCCTCTTACCCTGAAAGGTTCACATAAAGAATTTTTTTAATAAAAAACAAGGATTGTGTCTGTTATTAGGTTTAATTGTGATATGACTTGTACCAATATAAGATGAGGATTAATTTTATTGAAAGATAATAACAATCACTTTGTGATTGTTGTTATGGATACATCCATATTAATTCCAATTCAGCTTTTGGATATAAGCATCTCTCGGCTCACTGCAAGATGAACAACTGAATCCCATGTATTCTGGCTACGGGGTCCAGTTTAGAAAGTCAATAAACAGGATTTCTTTGTCACATAGGAATATAGCATTTCCTTCTCTTTGTTCAAATCCCATTTTTGTAACTACTTCTGAGCAGATGTTTAAGATACATACTCGATCTAAAATTGATACTAAAATAAGGAGATGCCTTCTTCTTTAAAGGTGTGGTCTTGTTTATTTGCAGTTGACAAGGCATTTTACAGGAACACATTTGACTTTTTACAAGTTTCCATCAGCAGTAAACTGATGTAAACACAGCAATTGCTGTGTGCAGAATAAAATTGTTTTAAAAGTTTAACTCTGTTTTCTTGTTTCATGTTTTGTGCTCTAAGGTTACATTTAAATCTGTTTCAGATAATTTTTTTTCCCAAAGAACAACTCTTTCTATGATACTGGGATAAAAATATGACTGAACACCAAATCATTGTAAGGTAAAGGAAACTGGGGTTTTATCTGAAGTGGAAATAGGTATTTGACTTTCTCATGTAGAAAATATCCTTTTCATAGTGAAACTTTCACTTTTTTTTTTTTTGTTTACAAGATCAGAAGAAAAACAAAACATTTAGGCAATTTTAGACCTCTCTATTTAAATCAGTCATCTAATGATAATATTTTAAAAAGCAAGAAAAAAACCCCTCCATCATAACATTCTACAGCAAGCAGGCAATTTGTGTAAACGTGTACCAACCATCTGTCCTTATGTCATGATCCTTGGGCGAAATTCTAGCATATTGTGAATTGTGGCAACTCATGGGATACACACACTCTGAAAAATATTATCTGCAGAAGGGGAACTTAACACTGTGGTTCCCCACTTCTGTTTTGCGAGTGTGGATCCGGTTTAAGATGCTCCAGCTACCAGCTGCCCCCTGCCAGCCCTCCAACAGTGCTTACTAACTCTGCACCACTGCTGATTCTGCCACATTTTACTTTGGATCTTGGTTTAAAAGTGTTTGTGTCCCCTAAAATTAAAATTTATGGCACTTTATCATGGCTAGAAAAGTTAAACATGGCTCAATCTGTGCATCTTTCTGGCAGACTAGATAAGGGTGAGAGAAAAGCACAGAACTGTATTGCAGTGACTTGCATAAGACAGTGGAAGGCACCTTCATTTAGCTCACATTGGGCTTCTGTCTGCTTCTAGTGGACTTGCATCTTGTCATCCTCTCCTGTTCACTTCCTTTTTGTGCTACTGACTTTATCTGTGGGGAGTCATGTGAAGATGCGGGAAGCATTTACATATCAATGCTATAGAATATTTTCGCATTGTGATAAATTATTTAAAAATCCATAATTTAAAATATAAATGCGTCCTCTTATGCACAAAGACAAAGATGTGATCACAGAGTCCTAGAAACTGCAATTTAAATAGATTTCTGTTTTAAAGAAAAATCACAGCATCATCATAAGTCTATTTATTTTCCTAGTTTTAAGGGCAGACTTAAGCTATCTTCTCCACAGATAGAAATAAGATTGATACTTGTAATTGCTAGTCTTTGCTAGTACCATTAGCTCTTCACTAAAGGGTGAGGTAGCAAAAAAGTTATTTGACATTACGAGAAACAGAACGGTACACCTGTTCAACAGAAGATAGATTTTCCCTAAAATAATATCCAGTGAAAGCTAGGTGAAATGGATAACCAAAATAGATTTAGGGAAAATTGGCCATGCCCAGGAGCTCAAGTTTTGGTGATATACTTAGATCAGAAAACACTAAAATACATTGCATACCAATTCAGTGGTAATATTCCATTGGGTTAGTAAGACAGTATCTGTCTTAACACCATCCAACTCATACTGACAACACCGATATCAGCTGCTTTCATAGGTTCTCAGATTTTTCTGCTTCCATCAGCTCCTGTGCCAAAGCCAAAGTCCAGAGGCTTGTGTTTCCTCAAATTTTCTGAGTAGTCATTCAAGTTTTCTAGCATCTAGAGAAATAAATTTCACCTTTTTTTTTTTTTCACGTACGCGTAAGTGTTGAACGTCCCACACACACATTGTTTACTGAATGGTACTATTAGTAGAAAATACACAGTTATAATATTTTTTAAAAAATTACAAAACACAGTGCTAAATATGGGAATAATTAGGACATCTCAGTGAGGAATCAGCATGAACTATTGTGCAGACAGCATACAGCCATTTTGATTCAGTTTGCCATCAGCTCAGCACATGATCACTGTGCTGTCATTTATTATTGCACTGCTCAGCCTTCCCTTTCAACTTAAAATCTTTACATTCCACTTGGCTATTCTAAAACTGTGTTGGCAAGCTTTGCATGTCTATTACAAAATAATAGCATTGTAGTCTGATGCAGCAGAGTATGCCCAAAACTGAAATGAATTTTTCTCAATATAATCTATAATTCTTGGCATATCAGGCGCTAGGCTTCAGTGCAGCTCTCCTAGGTGCTCCCTCTTTGCTCTGCTCATCATGCTGCAGTTTACTGCCTACTAGATATATTAATTCATTGATCAAGGCATACAAAAGTCCAAGTTCAATAGGACACATAGCACCTTGGCAAAGGGTGCCTTCTGTTTTGTGCCTTCTGTTTTATGCCTGTCAGCAGTATGATGGAAATTTTATCATGAGACACAGAGACACTACTCACATACCCGTAATTTTATTAAGCAATAGTGCAAGTGGTCTCGGTAGGCTGAATAGATGACATATTTACATGAACAGTGAATATTATCTACCTCATCTAAATTAATACTGAACAAAATAGGGAGCTTAACTAGGTGAGGTCTCTTCTGGGCAAATAGGTCATTTTACAATCACATACTCACTTGCACCTTATAATAAGTTGGGGGGAGAAACGAAGGAAGGTATGAGATCGATTCTAAAAATAGTATCTCACTCCCCTGAAAACAGGATATACTTACAGAAATGAAAATGTCAATGCCAGTATTGGGGAAACAGCACACACTAACTGTCTTGTTAGTCTCTGAAGAAAGATATTCTTTTGCCAACTTCTTCAGGAAAATCTAATAAAACATTGATGAAATGGAATAATAATTTCCCTGCATGAAGATTAAGTGGGAACATGAGTCTACACGATAGACAGTTTTTGCATTCATCTCATGTCTGCTCAACTGCTGAAGTCATTGGGAAATGGCATGTAGAATATTTCTAAACTGAAGTATATCTGAAATAGTAGACATCAACATGAGTCCTACAGGAAGTGACAGTCAATACCAGCTTGTTGCTAGCTATTTTTGCAACCGCCTATAAAGGTTGACACAGCTAGGCAGTCTTGTGTTAGGACTGAAATCTATTGTTTCAGAAGAAATAAAAGGGAAGATAATTATTTTCAATATTTACATAACAGGTACTGTATCTGAAGGCATAGTTATGCACAAGCCTGCGTGCTGGTACCTGTCTGTACCTCCAAAGGAAACTGAGTTTCTGACAAAGAGTATAAGGTTAGAACTAAGGGTAGATGCCTTAGGTAGCCCACAAACTGGAGTAACTCAGCTGAGTGATTTCTACAGAGTATTTGCCATCTGTTGGTGATGACTCAAGCAAAACAAAGCACAGATGGATCCTAGTCCTGATTTTTGTCTTTTTCTTTTTTGCCTGAACCCTTCTAAACTTCAGAGAGGATTAGGATTTTGTGTCATTTTGGAGGAGTGTATTTTTACAGCGAGTGGCTCCTAGTTTGTACTTACTCACAGCTAATTTTCAAACTATTGAAAGTAATAAATTTTGCCATGAGTTTCAGCTTTAAGGCTAAGTAGTCGTCTTGGAAAAACTTCCAGTCTCTTTGTAATGCATTCTGAAATGCTCTCTGCTGTTTATTGGGGCATAGATCATTCAACTTCCTTCTTCACACATATATTACCTGGTGAATGGGATTTACAACAGCGAGCCTGCTCAGCAGGGAGACTCCTGAATTAGCCAAGACAAATTATCACCAAAAAAAAAAAAAAAAAAAAAAAAAAAAAAAAAAAAAAAAAGATGCAGGCTGAAATCTCACATATCTCCTGAAGCCTTACAGCCTTGACAGGAGTTTCTCTGCTGGACTGAGATTCACATTCTTAAATGTTCTACTGGACTATGATGACCAAGCAATCACTTTGAGTACAGAAAATTGTCTCAATCTTTTCTTCAAAATAGAAACAACCTGTCCAAATTGTGTCACATTCACCTTTTAGTCTTAAAAATATATGTAGTTTAAGCTAATAGTAAAATAAAGAGTAAAAAATCCCATTAAAGGAAAGACCCTGGCATTTTCATCTCGTTTGGCCACTTACCAAGTGAAAGCCATTGGAGCTACTGTCGTGTGCCGAACTCATCCTTGCAAAGAATTCATCATTTGAGCACCCTTATTGGATCACAGTCCTCAGGAAAATTCAACATATCTGGTAGGTGCATATCAATGCCCCTAAGCAGGATAAATCCTAAGATACTCCTCTCAGTCCAGATAGGAAATATGCAAGCAAATGTGTTAGTCATTAGGATGATGTGCCCAAGCAGCATTACTAGGGAAAACTGAGGCACCTGCAGACGCTCAGTGCCTGATGGATGAAGTGGGGTCTTTGTAGATTGCTTTCCAGGACTGAGCCTCTGTTGCACTGTAGGCATCTTCCTTGTAGCAACTCCTAAAGGAAATAATGAATGTGCCTGGAAAACACAGGACTTCAAGCTCTCATAATGAGCCTGTTAATGGCTTGACTACTTCCAAAGCTACTTAACAGCCAAACCACGTTTATACTCGAGCCGCAAGTTAAATCAGGAAAGACAGAGAGTGGAGAGGGGGCTACCCAGCTCTGACCCCCTCCCAGCACACAGCATGCAGGCTAGATGTGTGATGGCTGAGTTCAGATTTAACACCCTTTCCAATATAAGGTTTTAAATTGAACGCAAGGTAAAACCCAGACTCTGAGGCTCAAGCCAACTGGCTCTCTTCCTTTTTATTATAGGTAACTCCTGAAATTTTAGATTGCCTTTCAACTTTTGTCATCTCTGTTGATCTATGTGTAGAAACATACTAGCTTATAAAGCAGCAAAGGGTCTATTGATTTTTTACGTTTAGTTTTGATTAGTTTATGTATATTGCTGATTTGTTAAATGCAGCTCTAAGATAAGCAAATGTTAAACCTTCCTGTAACACAGTTAATTTACTTGTCTTCAACTGTCTAAAGGGCAAAGCTGCTTATGGAGTGCTTTGCGCCTGTGGACTAGCTTTAACTGGAAATAATATAATTTGGTATTACTGAATAACTTCACTTGGAAAGAATGCTACCTGTAATTTCAGTGGTTTATGGAATTTTTTCTCAGCTACAGGTCCCAGCACACCACAATATATCAACTAACAATGTACCAATCAGATAATTTTGCTATTTTAAGTTAAACTGGTTTTCCATTCAGGTTTCCCTGAATTAAAACCTATACTGATTTTGAAGAGCTGTTGTGCCATGTACCCACTGAGCCAGGGCAATTGCGTTGCTCATGTTCAATATGAAGTTAGCAAGTTTTTTCCCTTTCTTGAATCCAACTCAAAATACCTTATGAACAATTTTGAAAGACCTACATAACTGTGAAGTACAAGTTTCATCAACACTGATCCTGAAGAACAAAAACAGCGAAAATACCTGTGTGGATCTCATTCAACAATCTGCACTTTCTACCACAACAGAAGTAATAAAGCCTAAAAAAACTATGTAGAATCCACAATGCTGTAACAATACATTTTCATACGCTGGATCATGGTACAAAGAACAATGCATTTAGAAAGCACAAATTCAAATTAATTGTGTTTTCAGTTTATGTGCTTTCATTAAATGTACACGATTACCTTCTTACAAACTGGAAAGGAAGTGATTTTTCAGTAGTGGTGGCCTCCATTTACTAACATAATTTGTCTGTTCAAAAGTTGTTGGAGCAGGAAAGTGGAACCTATGAATTCCAGACTGTGCTGCCCAGATGAACTGAAGAGGACTGATAAACAGAGAAATATTGGTAAAGGCCAGATTTTTATGCCCAAGGCTTGTGGCACTGATATTTAGATATATCACTGATGTACTTCTGCTGATGTAACTGCACTGATTTAACAAAGTACTGATAATTTAAAATTGCAGAAAGATACTCTGTTGTTAGATAGTACTTCGAGCAGTGCAAATACACAGGAGTTAAATCACACAATCTTACTTTATGTGTTATCTAGAGGTATGAGAAGGGAGGTACAGACAAAACACGTAAAATAGCACAAGGTGAAGTGATTTCACAGGAAAAGTCTCCTGTGACATTTCTGCCATAATACCTTAAAAACAATCTTGCTCATGGCCTAGTTGTAAACCTGAGAAGGCAATAATCAATCCATAAGGTTAAAGGACATGCTAAGAAAACATGGCTGGGATTACCAAATATGTCTTCACATTAGACTGATTTATCTTTGAAAGGCTTTAGCATGAGTTATACATTGTCTCCAAGTCTTATATTCAGATCTATAGAAACATCTTACAGTAGCATCACATACTGACCTCTTCCATTTCAGGAAAAAATAAATATGTTGCCATCTTTAACGTAAATTTCTTACACCTATTTTTTTAAAGTACAGAATATGGTGGCAGAGGAAAACACAACGATATTTATCCCAAAAGCCATGGAGAACGGGAAGATAAAGTGCTTTTTTCCCTTTAACCAAGCCTTCAGATTTTGATGTATTTTCCATTTAAAGAGTGTTGAGCTTAGCAAAGCTGTAATGTACAATGTCAAAAAGCTCAGCCAGAGGTTAGTACTGTTTCTTGGTAGTGATAGTACAGGAATGATTTCTAAAGCGTATACTGAGAGCACTGACGTTATCTTGACCTTTTTTCTATGTCCGTTGAACAACTCTATCTTATGCACAGAATTCTCTCCAGCCTCCTGGACTATGGCTAGAACTTATACATACTGGGAGATGGAGAGGGAATCCCACAATAGGAACACAGAGAAAAGGAATTTGCATGTATATTACTTTAAAACCATTTCATCTTGACCTTTCATGAAGAGTGGTTTAAAGGCTGAATTCTCTGACTGTGAATGCAAAGGTTAATTGTCTTTATTGAGTATTGCTGATAGGGTCCTAGTAAACCATGATGGTTTCTTGGAAAGACATAGGTAGAGAAGGGTAGGAGAGAGCAGGTTTTGCATTAAAAAGACAAATCCCTTAGTAGCTACACTAAGATGACCATGTCCCAAACAGAAACATGAATAAATGAAGTAGGGCTTTCATAAGAATATGTTAAGTGTTATAGAGTACTATACTTTTCGTTATGGAATGACTAACTTAAAACAGAAATATAACCACCTACCTAGTCTCATCAAAAGTCCTCCCACACCACACCAAGCACATGAGTTTCTCTGTCTCCTTCTTTAAAAAAAAAAAAAAAAAAAAAAAAACCCCAAAAAACAAAAACCCAAAAACCAGAATTCCTCTGGGTATTAGTTCTGTTAATTTAAATAGTGAAGTGACTCACATGTTTAAGACCACAAAACTACTGAATCAACCACTTATTTAAACTCTTGTGGTTTCCTTGTTTGAATTTCTTTATCAAATATTTTATAAATTACATAAATCGCATCGGAAGACTATTATCAGAAAACCTCATCTGTGACCAGTTTCATGCAGATCTTAAATAAGTAAGTAGTTTTATATCACCAGGAAATGTAAAACCATAAACAGACTATAAATGTTTTCTCATGAATGGAATAAAGAAATTCAGCTAATGTTTACAAGATGATTCAGAAATACTGTAGTCTTTAACATTTTTGCATATTAAAAGTGATCGTTTCAAGGCACTTAAACAGACTATTAAAAATAACATTGTGGGATTGTAATGAAAAACTCTCACTGAACCAGCATCTTTAAGTAATAAGAAATGGTTTCCAGGATGTTTTTAATTCCATCACGCTAATAATCTCACTGTTATTGTATGTCCAATTACAAACCAACTTTTCTCCAGAAAAGTATCAGTGTTTTACAGACTACGAGGAATACTATCTCCCACTGTCTAAGACTGTACATAAGTTGTAGTTACTAAACGAACATCAAAGAGAAATGGTCATGATATATGTTAAAGGAATTGTATGTCAAATGACTGGACAAAAGTGAAGGACAAAATCTGTAACAACCTATCCAGTGTCAATGAAAATCACAAGTCAAGAGCAGTTCAGAAAACACCCTTCTTTGCAAACCAAACGCAGACAATTTCAGGCATTGAAATACACATGCATCAACGTAAGATTTTAATACATTAAATGCAAAGTTTTGTAAGTTACTTCATTGTATTTTATATGCATATACAATTACAGAGCCCTATAAAATATATAATACCCACACAGCCATACAGTTTCATATATGTTCAAAATGTAGGTATAGACAAGCACATACACTTTAGGTAACAGAAGGCGCTTCAGAACACTAAGCCCAAGACTACAACATGCAACTACGACAGAATTATTTAGTCTGTGTTTTCAGCACTACTCCATTAAAACAAAAGCCCTACAGGCTTATGAATTTAAAAAAAAAAAAAAAACCCAAACCAAAACCAGAGGAAAGTTCATGTGTGCTTCTGAGACAGAAGATGAGATAGATAAAAGGAAAACCAGAACAGCTCAAAATCTCTGGAAGAGTAGTCTCTCTTTTCAGTACTGATCTGTTTCATCGGGAATTCGTGCATGGACTAGTAAGGGGAAGCAGGCCTAGCCTCATTAGCCCGTGTTGCACACATGATACTCGTTCAGTTTTTCACAAAATTACCTTTTAAAATATATATTCATTATATATCATTACACATATGATTCAGAATTCACTAGTCAGTGCAATAAGTAACACACAACTTTCAAATGTATATTTAATGCCTGACCTGAGATGTATAAAAGCTTTATATATCGCATAGTTTATATTTCCAGTATCATTATTACATGTTGTCATTACAGTCAGCACATTTGACTGGTATTATTAGCAGGGAAGTTATCATCTTTTTTTTTGTTTGATGCTTACTGGTATTCATTTGTCGTAACAAAAGGAAGGAAACCCAGCATCACGAAAGACAGCGTCCAGCCTGTTTCCAAAATTTTTGGTCAGCTCTGCTATGACACCCCGCTACCGGATCCGACATTCTTCACATGAGCCCTCCGTGTGGCGCGACATGGGAGAGAGCTCGTTCGACGCCTCAGGACCCGCCGCTGCCTGCTAACTGTACGCCCCTGCCCCCTCCCTCCGGTCCGGCGAGGGACTGCGCTGGCCCAAGGGAGGAGGAGTGGAGCCCGAAATGACTCCTGAGACTAGCCAGAAATTGGTGAAAGCTTTTCATAACTTAAGCAGGGTTGGAACCCCGCTTTATTGTGCCCAACTACAGCAAGGTCACCGGCTGAGAACTGCTTTAGGCCCCAAGAGCTTTGCTTCCCCCCCCC
>VZTL01039503.1:0-10045 GCA_013400535.1 Scopus umbretta
TCAGGGTTAAACCACAACACTCGGGGACTGTTTTTTTCTATATGACTCCTATATTTATACATATGTGATACTGTTAAAGTTGGTTAAAAGAACCCTCTAAGACTTGTTTGAAGTTTAGAAGGCAGGCATTCTTTTATTATGGCCTCGAATATATGGGAGATCGCTCTTACCTAAATTGAATGGATACTGAAGTTCCTTTTGATACTTATACATGATAGTTAACACACCACACCTACCTAATACATAATCATCAAACTGATTGAGCATCCTCTTCTTCCATTGGTCTGTATCTTTTCTGCTTAATTTTAAAGCTACAGTGTGATTTTAATTCACTGCACATGCTCAGAAGGAGTGTGTGGGGGTAGTCCTTTAGTTCCTTAATTGACTCAGTGGTTGTAATCTCCCCCTGCCAGAATTACCTTTCCCCCAGTTACAGTGTTTCTGCAATTGTCCAGTTTTTCAGTGCCTTCTGGGGCAAGATGTTCCCTTTCATCACTGCTGACCTCACATTTGTGGCCTTCCCTTTTCTTCACAACCTTCTTTGTAGCAGGATGTTTCCACTGTCAGTCCTTGAACTTCTACTGATTTGTGTTCTCTAAGGAGGTACTCCTTAGTTAGTGAGGCATGCACTGCTAATACCTTTTTATCTGTCCTATGCAATATTTACTACCTTGAATATTCCACAATTCTCATGTGCTAGTTTTTACTCCTAACTGTGATCCTTTCTTAGTTCCTCTTATCTATGTTTGCCGGCTTCTTCAGGATGGGACTTAACAAACTCATTCAAGCTTTGTTAAACAAAGAGATACTACTTCCAAAGTTGCTAAACAAATAAGCACTCCCTTATTGTAAGTTATACTTCACAGATGTCAGCTATAAGCCACAGGCCAAACCCTTTAAAAAATGTGTAAGTTCTATATTTTGTACTATATGTATATTCTATTGAGTTGGATACTAAAAAAATGTTAATTAAAACACTAATATTACTTTCTCTTCAGCTGCATAATATAACCTCTTAAAAGGAATAGTAATTAAACATAATGTATTATGATCACTTGCCCTGAAGGCTGTTTTTGTGATTGAGGTGTTAATCACTTCTTCTTTATAAATCTTACCACCTGAATAACCTTATGTCAGAATACAATCCAGATGATTCAGACACACCTTGAGTGAAATATTTTTCATGTTCATAAAAAATGTATTTTATATGCAAGTATAAACCATAAGTGTCTGGGTCACCAAGTCTGCAAAATGGGTTTAATAAGAATGACTATAGATTTTTTTTTTAATAATTCCTAATTGCTTCATCTGAAAGGATTCTAGGATTACCAAGTGATTATTGCCTTCATTGATAGACTTGGCAATTCTTAAGTCTTTATTTTTTTAATTTCTTTGTTTAAGGTTAACTAAATAATTCTAAGATTTCTTGCAAAGACATTTTCCTAAAATGTGTTGGGTTGACCTTGGCCATCTGCCATATGCTCATCCAACTGCTCTCTCAGTGCTCCTCATCAACAGGACAGGAGAAGAAAATAAAGATGAAAAAACTCAGGGGCTGAGATAAAGACAGGGAGATCACTTTCCACTTATCATCAAGGGCAATACAAACTCAACTTGCAGAAAATTAATATATTTTATTGCCAGTTAAAATAGGTTCTTGGATGGTGAGAAATGAAGACAAACAAAGCAACACTTTTCCCCCTTTCTCCCTCCCCCCGCCCTTCACTGTCTCAACTTCTTTCCCAACTCCTCACCTCCCCACCCACAGCAGTACAGGGACATGAGGAATGGGAGGTTATGGTCAATCTATAACAGCCCCTCTTTGCTGCTTCCTCCTCCTCACACTTTTCCCTTGCTCTTGCATGGGTCCTCTTACCAGGCTGTAGTCCTTCAAGATATACCTGCTTCAGCATGGGCCACAGTTCCTTCAGGAAATAACCACCTGCTCCAGCATGGGGTCCTCCATGGGCTGCAGCGTGGATATCCTGCTTGTGTCAGGAGTGCTTTCCACAGGCTGCAGGGGAATACCTGCTCTACTGTGATCGCTTCCATGGGCTGCAGTGAAATTGCTCCAGCACCTGGAGCACCTCTCTTCTTCCTTCTTTGACCTTGGTGCTCACAATATTTTTTTCTCACTTCCCCTCTCCTTGCTCTGCCTATGTGTGTTTTGCCCTTTTTAAAATACATTTTCACAGAGGTGACACCATCTTGGCTGAGGGGCTCAGGGTCCACTGGAGCCAGCTGGAACTGTCTGTGTCCGGCATGAGGCAGCCCCTGGTCTCTTCTCACAGAAGGTGCCTTGCAGCTCCCTCCCAACCCTGCCAATACCTTGACACATCCACCCAATACTCAAAATACTCAGTGGCTAAAATAGGATGTGTATTAAACTGAGGTATATAAATTCAAAATT
The DNA here is from genome assembly GCA_013400535.1 of Scopus umbretta. NCBI lineage: Eukaryota > Metazoa > Chordata > Aves > Pelecaniformes > Scopidae > Scopus > Scopus umbretta. Next base: position 2,411 of record VZTL01039503.1, read on the forward strand.
CTGTTTCAAACTGCCAATTATTGGACATCTGATCCAAAAGATGCCTAAAAAAGACCAAGTATGATGAAATATTTTTTTTTGCTGTGAAGGTCCAGTCATCATTTCTGCAGAGCAGTAATTATTCCTTAATTCTAAATAGAGATTCTTTTAATCTCAGATCTACCCTTACAGTCTTAGCTTGTTTATGAGATCAGTACAAACAACAATCGGAAGTGACCAAGGGTGCACTTAAGTTGGATGTTAAACCAAGTCAAAACTTTGGCTTAAATAACTCACCTTGTATTTATCTTTAATGCCAGCTCTGAGCCCCAGCCTTCTTTATCCTGGGCCTCAGAACCTGATGTTCATCTTGTCTATGTGACAATGAAAACTCTGCTCTGCTTTTTATACAGTGGGCTGACCTAACAAAAAAGTCCCACAAGAACTAATCAATGAAAAAGGAGAGAAGTTTTCTTTATCTTTTTGACCTTCCTAGCTGCTTCTGCAGCTTCATACTGCCAGCCGACTGGCAGTGATTGCATCTGCACACCTCAAACCTTTGTATTGCTTGCTGTTGATATCCAGAGGAAGAAGAGCAACTACACTACTAACTGAAGTGACTATTTATTTAGAGTCAGAGAGGAGGAATCTCATGGTACACTCCCTGAGATGTCAAAGCAAGATACAGCTTACATATCAAGAGAGGCTAAAACCGATTGGCATGCCAAGAACAAATTTAACATGTATACTGACAGACTGAGTTTCTGTACTAAATGTGGAGGTAGTGGTATCTATCTTTTAGTTAAATGATCAGAGCATTCACATAAGTTTTGGGAACTTTAGGTTCCGTGAACACACCATCACGAAGTGGCAAATATACTTTCTACCTTTTCCTGAGAAGTTCTATAATGTCCATGCTATAAGTTAGCCTGATTTTTAAGGAAAGGAGGGGTCACTTTTGCTGTACTTCTCAAGCTTCAACACTATTCAGCAAAGATTTCCCGGGCCAGAAAGAACACAGAATGGTAATGTGTAACCTTATCAAGGATTTGGCTTGAAGTGCCAAGTCTAGACTTCTAGTTCCCTCTCCTTATCCTGAGAGCCAAGGTCAGGGCATAAACATTCTTTTTCCTCTCAAAGTGACTTACCGTCTACTAACTAGAGCCTTAACCCATATTTTAACCAATTAAATCTTAGTCTGGTAACAGATTTGTTCCAATTACTGCTCATCCTTTTTCAAGGGAGAGAGTGGCCAAAAAGGAGTGGCAAAAGGCCAGCAATGATGAATAGGAAACACCTGACTGAGCTGAGATACAGAAAAGAAGCATACATTTGGTGGAAGGAGAAGGGATGAGCTACTTAAGAGGAATATGAAGCATTGTCCAGGTGTGCAGAGTTGAAATTAGGAAAGGAAAAGATCAACTAAAGCTAAGAATAGAGAAGGATGTGCAAAGCCACAAGAAGGCCTTCTATAGGTGCATTGGCAGCAAAAGGAAGGCCAATAAAAATGTGGGCCTGGTTCTCAGTGGGGAGGGGACTTAGTGACAGAAGACATGGAAGAATCTGAGGTACTCAAAGTTGTCTTTTTTCAGGGTTTACTCCTAAAGTCTGGTCTCAAGCTTCCCAGGTTTCTGAGCCTAGTGGCAGAGCTGAGGGTACTCCTCTTTTAACAAGCCTCCTGGTAGAGTATGATCCATAAACCACAACCCTCTGAGCCCAACCAGCCAGCCAGATTTTAGTTATCCAGCTGTCCACCCTTCCAGACTCTAAAGTCCTAACTTGGGTACAGGAATATTGTGGGAGATAGTGTCAAAGCCGTGCTAAAATCAAGATAAGTGACATCCACTGCTGTCTCCTCTTGCACAAACCTAGTCATTTGGTCACAAAAGGCAATCGGATTGCTCAGGCATGATATTTCCCTATGGGATGTGATGCATCCCATAGGGTACTGAATTACAGGAAATTAATACAAGAATTGAATACAAGAACTGAATACAAGAATTGAATTGAATACAAGTATTTATGTTTGGCCCAGTGTTCTGTATGCCGCAACAGAAACCAAGTTAGATTATTGTATCTATCCTTTGTTACCCAAGTTCGCTATTTGGATGTGACCTTTTGATAATTTTATTTCAAATCTTGTATTTACAGCTTCAGCAAAAGGAAGAGATAGTCTAGTTTCTATTTTCTTATTTGAGGAAACTTCTAATTTATGTGGTCTGTAAAGGTTTCTATACCATACAGCAGTGACCTCCAACTAGAAAGCTAGAGAAATGTAATTGTAATTTCAAAGCAGTGAAGTTACTGAACAGCTAAGAATCCTATTTGTGAGAAAGAAAGGTCTCAATAGTGCATGCAAAGTCTCTGGTCCTTAAGGAGACAAAGTCAATTACTACCTAATTTTTTGTACAGATTATGCTCAAAATATGCGATGCTAAAACCCACTCATAGCGAGTGTTTGGCAACAGCAACTCTCACTGTGTATACAAATTAAATCTGGTGATTAGGAACTTGGATGACAGTACACTCCCCTTGTTTAGTAAAATATAATTATTTTGGGTTACAAATCTGTGCCTTTCGGGAGGAAAATCTTTGTGTTTTGGCAAAGAATATCTAAATGTGAAGTGTTTGTTCTTCGTGCTCGTTACTGTCTAATTTGAATGTATTTAGTATAGCAATTCTAAGGTGATTTCACCAATGTCTTGTATGGTTAATTACTACTTATCTTCAAAGAGAACCAGCTTCTTTTTCTGGATTTCTAGGAGTCAGTAAAAGAGGACTAGAACTAGCTCTGCTTTGTGTTTTTGACTGCTGAAAAGACACAGTGTGTTATTTATGAATAACATCAATGAAGAAGACAATGCTTTATAATGATAGAAAGGACACTGTTCATGCAGTCATGTTCATGTTAGGACTTACACCCATTTCCCATTGTACCCATTGCCTAAAGTGCTATCATGGGTTGAGAGAAAATCTCAATTTGATTCTCACAGACTTTCCTCCAAGTTTCCTACACCTTCTTAGAGGTTACTAAATGCAGCAACATTAATAAAGAGTTTTGAATAACTTCTGCTTCATTTTGCCTACATCACTCCATATTGGCCAGAACAAACTCTTGAATCCAATTCTTGCACATAATGTGAGATTATGGTGACACATCCTCCCTCTCTTGCAACCAAGAAGAAATACTTTCAATATAAAATATCCAGTAGGTGAGCCATCCATGCATTCTGTCAGTTTCTGTGAAATATTCTTGTTCCATATCAAGCAGATCCGGAAACATTTGAGAAAAGTTTTTTTAATTCATTAGTGAAAATGGAAGAAGGTGATCCCTTAGGCTCATGCAGCTGATAGCAGTAAGCATGCTATACATCACAGTTCAAAATTTGCAATCTGTATTGAATGGCAAAAAAAAAATAAAATTAGCTGCATGTTGTGATTTAACCATAGCTGGCGGAATGGTGTTAGCCCCAGGCTAATGAGTTATTAGAGGCATGGCAGTAAAGCCAGATACAATGCCATACTAATACAGCTAAAGTGCTTTTGGCCTTCCAGAGTGACTGCTTTGCATATCTTTCTTAGGGACTCTAACACGCTACTGCATTATGCTACCTAGACATGTGCTGATAGTTTTTCCTCAGTTTTCTAGTGTCAAGTCTTTTGGTACCTGACTTCCCTTGTGGATTTCATGTAAAGGGTGATTGCCTCTTTCAAAGTAACAGATTTTGCTGAGGCCTCCAAGAATATTGGCACCATTCTTGTTATTTCTGTCTTGTTGCCACAAAGTGGCAATCAAAGTAAGCATAGTAGTAGTAATAATAATAATAATAATAATAATTATTATTATTATTATTGTTATTATTATTATTATTATTATTAATCCTCCAGGAACCCACACCTTACAAGAATGGATCACAGTTAAACTTTATATCCTAATTATGGAAGTGCTACTGTGAAATTGTTGTTTGCCTTATGGTTTTGACCATGATCCTATATATACCACATAAACGTCTTTCCTAGGACACATACATACTATTTAACAGAACAGGAACGTTTAATAAAACTGAGACAATCCCCAGCTAAACAGATAGTAACTGAAATTGATAACATCCTAATTACCTTCTCATAAATATATTCTTATCAGATCAGTGTGTCAGGGTAAAGCAGATGTAGAATCCTTCCCTAAAGATTTTCTGAGCTGCTTGAAATGCAGAATTTAGGGAATAGGACTATCCAGTGAGAACATTTGAGAGCTTGTGGTCAAATGATTATATCTAACTCCTATCTGTTATGGTAAGCGATTAGGTGAGAATTTAAATTATCTAGGGCTTCTAGAGCCAAAATCAGTGCTTCATCTCATGCCTACAACAAATTCGAGAAAGCTCTGATACAACTGTTAGAGCCGTTTCCTAGCTGATACTGCTATCTAGTAAGTGTAACTTTGCAGGGGTCTTTGAATGTATTCAAGTATGCCACTGTGCATACTTAAAGGAGTGTCTGTTCTGTAAGAGTTACCAAGGCCCAGGGGATTGAAATCTCAATTTCCACACAAATTGCTCTGCTACAAATACTGTGACAAAGGAACTTTTAAGCAGCTTTAATGCTAGAACACCGCAGAGTAACATTATGTATCATAATGACAGTCTATTCTTCTGTGATTCTGTGATATTTCTTTGAGCTTTGTGTTAACTGGTAAATGTACTTAATGTCTAAATCTTTTCTATTAAATTATTGTAGTATTTCTAAAAGATAATATTACAAAAAATATTTTAATGGCTATTTCTGATGGTGTGTTTTTTTGCTATGCACTCAAAAATTCATGACTAGGAACTAGTTAGATAAAAATATGTAATTCATCACTTAAAAATCTGTGGATGATTCAGTAAGTCACCACAATAAATATCTAAAGTAACGACTGCTGAGTGATGGTTTCGCTTTGCAGAACTCAACATGCTGTATTAGAACAGTTACTGCAAAGTTGTGCTTCTTATTTCTGAACAGCATGGCCATGGTAGCGTCATTGAAGTTGTTATGGTTTTCTGTAGCTATCTCTGCCAGCAATCTCTGTCTTTTATCCTCAACAGGACTGAGAGAAGTAGATGACTTCATGAAAACTATTTTGTTCACTAAAGTAGAATGGGTTGAACTTTCATACTAAGAATCTAGTAGTTTTCTTAGCAATTCATATATATATTTTTTTTTTCCCTAGTTTGTAGTAGAGAATGTATGGGGCAAGTCTCTGGGTCTCACTGATTACATGACTTGCATCTGTTTTACTTCCCTGCAGTCAGCCTAAAGTACTATTCAAAGTTGCCAAGTTCTCATTTAAAACAGACAGTGAAGGTGTTGTGCTATAGTGATTAAATGAACCTAACATTAGTGCCTAAATAAATACCTAAGGCATACCTGTAGTCTAAATAATGCATTTTCTCATCAATAATCAAGATTATTTCCAGTTATTAAGATTATTTCCAAGTGTTTGTGCTTCCTGCTTGCCTTCATGGAGTCTCAGTGTGTGATTAGCATCAGTCTAAAGGGAAAAAAATAGCAGCCTACCTTTTTTACATACTTTCTTTTTGGATTTTTTGGGGGGAGGTTGAGTTTGACCAGACTATTACTAAATAGCATAAAAATTTTGAAAATTATTAGGCTATGATGAAATACATGCTATTCACAACTAATTTTACATAGAACCATGATCAAATTCCCGTTGCATTGTCATCTGCTTCCATGCACCTATTGCAGACTTTTGATCCCATACATTGTGCCATTAACAAGGCTACCAGGTCCACCTACCAGGGCAAATTTCATTCTTGAATTGGAATAATTCAGGTTGGAAGGGACTTTGTGAGATGTCTAGTCCAACCTCTTGCTGAAAGCAGTGTTAGCTAATGGGGTTTAACCAGGCTGCTCAGGGCTTTGTCCAGTTGGGTCTGGAAAACCTCTAAGTACAGTATTGTTCTCATGTCTGATGGGATATTTAAACCATAATGTGAATAATACATTTCTTCATTAGTAGTAACTGTGATTCCTTGTGTCCCAAGAAGAGAAAGACAAGCTGAATTTTTAGCTATACAGTAAACTTTGACTTCTATTATCATTTGACTGTAAAAATGCATAACTACTTCAGTTTTAAATGAGACTGTTACAGACTACAGAAAATATGCCTAACAGAGAAGAAAATCAAAACCTATGATAATATTAGTATATTCTGGAGGTGTTCAGGTTATAGAGTGCTAAGGAAGTAAATGTGAATATTATTTTTGTTTTTACATAAAGCTATACTTCTTTTATTTTAGAGTGATGCTAGAACATCTTTTTGTTGATGAGTTTACCACATAGTACAGCTCTCCATTTTTCCCTGATTTTATTTTTACACTCCATTTTATATTACGGTGTTAAAATGGCTAATAAACAGTGACTATATTGAAAAAATGGTATTTCTCTGTAGGACTGTGTGTGTGTTTATATTAATATATATGTAATATAAAATATATACATTGTATATACAACATACCAATGTAGTTCTTTTCCCTGTATTGAACTCTATTAGTTCAAATGAGAGATACTTTGCTGCTTAGAAATTTGTCTTTCAGTTATCTTTTAGTTTTAAAAGTTTTTCTCAGTTTTAATGAAGTAATTGCTCATACTAAAACTTAGGTTCTTAAAATCAAAGTTCAAATGTTGTAAGTATTGAATTGATATTTGCAACTTGCCCAGCTACAATGTGACCTCCTCTGGCAATATTGACAACTATGACATTTTCATCATAATGTTTCCAATATTCAGACATAAATTAATAGATTTCACTTGCAGTGTCTTCAGATTTATCTTGTTCTCCATCCTTTTTGTAAGTTTATTCATCTGTGAACTGAATCATAATTCTAAACTGTGATATCTTTAGGTATAGCTTAATTTTATCACTTTGTAATCCAGTAAATATGGTTTCTGCCCTCAGCAGGGGGAGGTCCAGCTGTGTGCTGACCCAGCAGTGCAGGGGCTCAGCCTTCCATGGCCTGAGCTGGGTGTCGCTGGTTTAACCCCTGCACCGGACCCAGCGACTGCTGCCTGCCCTGCTCCAGCTTCAGCTCTGGGGTGGCCCCTCTGGGGAGGGGGTGACATTCTCCCCCCAGCCCCTGCAGTCACTGGCTGACAAACCATAGCCCTTTGTGTGCCTGGGGCTGGAGGGGCTGGGGTCCACTGCAAGGCTGCACCTGGCAGCCTGGGAGAAGGAAGGGCACTGTGACCGGGAAAGGTATAAAGGGAAACCCAAGCAGAGCCCAAGACTGGGGGAAGAAGAAAGTATCAAGATCATGTCCCTTAAAACAAAGAGAAGAAAGAAATCCCCCACCAGGCACACCACAGTTCTCCCGTCAAAGACGTCATGACACTGGCAAATCTTTGCAGTGCCCCTCCCTCCACCCCCCATCTACAGTTTTCAGAAGAAAACTGTAGTGTCACACTTCAGACCCACAGGGACATTTGAAGTGTGAGCACACCACCAGTTCAAAGGATTAAATACTGGCAAGGTTGGAGGGGACTTTTGGTATAACCATTTTAATGATTTTAATATTGATGCTTTTCAGTACTGATAATTTTGACTATCAGACTGTTAAAACATTAATAGGACATTAAGAGAGACTTCAGGGCACTGGG
>VZTL01039505.1:0-16702 GCA_013400535.1 Scopus umbretta
CTGTAAGGAAGCTCAAGGACATGCTTAGACATTTGGTGCTTTTGTGGGCAAGAAAAAACTTAAACAATGAAGAGGGGTTGCATCCATTGCTTACCCCCTGCACCCATGAGCCAGCCATTCTAAACAATACTGTGACTGGGGCCTCAAACAATAATACCTAACTGACAAACTAAGTAGAAATTAGTAGCAAAAATTAGGATGATAGAGACCACTGCAGTCATCTCATCCAACCCTGTTCACAAAGGAGAGCCAACTTCAAAGCTAGCTAAGAGGTTGGAGGGTCCTGTTCAGTCAGGATCTGATTATATCCAAAGATGCAGATCTCCCCAGCCTCTTTGGACAATCTGTTCCAGTGAATGACCAACCACCCAAAACAGGACACAGTTCTACAGAAGTGGTTTCACAAGTGCGAAATGGAAAGGAAAATCACTTCCCTGAACCAGTTTGGCATTTACTGATGCAGCTCAGGATCCTGTTGACCTTCTTCACCCAAACTTGTTGTCCACCTGGACCCCCAGGTTGTTGTCTGCAGAGCTGCTTTCCAGGCAGTTCGTCCACAGCCTCTGGTGGTGCTTGGGGTTATTCCAACTTTGCACTCACCTTCATTGAACTTCATGAGATTTCTGCCAGCTTGTTTCATCAGCTTGCTGAGATATCACTGAGTAGTAGCCCTACTTTCTATCTGCTCCCCCCAGTTTGGTGTCATTTACATACTTGCTGTGGGTTCATTCTGTCTCATCACCCATGCCATTAATAAAGATATTGAATAGTATCAGCCCCTGTATCAAACCTTAAGAAATGTCGCTCATAACTGATCACCGGTTCAAGCCATTGGTCTTTATTCTTGAAGTTGGGCAGACCAGGCAGGTTTTTTTCATCAGCCTTGTAGTCCATCCACCTAGTCCAGACCTCCTCAATTTGACCACAACCGTGTTATGGGAAACCGTGTCTAAAGCCTTGCTAAAGCCTTCTGTTGTTTTCTGAGCCAGTCATCTCATCAAAGAATACAATCAGGCTGGTCAGGCATGATTTGCCCTTGGTAATGCTGGCTGTTCCCAGTCATATTTCTCTCCTTCATGTACCTGGACATGGCTTCCAGGAAAATTTTTTCCATAATCTTCCCAGGGACTAGGGTTGGGATGATCCTGACCAACATCAATTGACTGGTTTGTTACTCATTTCATAACAAACCTTCATACTCTCAAGCCACTCTTTTGTCCAGAGCTGAAGACCCCCTCTCCTCACCTCTTCTCTCTGATCTTCCTAAAGACAGTCTGTGGAACCAGCAGTCAGTCAAGCTCTCCCATTGCATCTCTGTGATCCCAATGGCACCACAACTCTGTGACTGAGCACAGACTTCTAATTCCCTCTTCAGTTTCCCATGCTTTGTATTTTGCTATTTAAGATCACACAAAAAAAAAAAAAAAAAAAATTAGGCTCTGAAGTGACTTGCAGAAATGCAGAATTGGTAAAAAATGTCAAAGTATGGAAGGCTTTTTTTCATGAAAATGCCTGTAAGATTGCTCATATTTTTCCTCAGCCTATTCTAAAAACCTTGTTTGCTTTTGCAAGAACCTAGATTTTCAGGACAACTATTTCTACTATGGCTAATAGACAATAACTTAATTAAGTTATACTGTAAACCATTTAAATACACACAAGTAAGAAACACTAAAAGATTGTGACAGGGATACCATTTGCTACTGAGCATTTCTATTTCCTTCTGTCTTAGCAGCAGATGCAGGCTCGAGAAGAAAACATTCAAAGGGTGATATTTAGTTCCAGAGGTTATATTTGTAGTTTCGGTTACGAGATTGAAGCACATGAGCTCCTTTGCCCTCCAGTACTGGTTTTCATGGGCTTTGCAGAATTTGAGGACTCTTAACTGCTGGAAAACAGTCTTAATATGTCACATCTCTGCCAGCAAATGTATCCTTTCATTGAATAGATTTGGTTGTTAAGTTTCTTTACTTCATGGAGATTGATGAGATTTACCTTACACTTAGGGCTATGCAAATAATTGATTTTGCAGTTCAGTGGCAAAACACAGCTAACGCCAAAACCAATATTTTGGGCATTTTCTTGCCAAAATGAAAAACTGAAATATTCCATTTTCTTGTTGAAAAGAACATTGAGCTCCACCAGAAGCCAAACATTTAACTTTGTTTTATTTTTAATGAAAACAAAAGAAAACTAAGGGATAGAGTCACAAAACCAGCATGGATGAAATTTTCTATTTTTACTTGGTTTCCCAGTGTTTGGCAGACTTTTCCAGATCACGGAATCACAGAATCTTTGAATTTGGAAGGGACCTCTGGAGATCATCTAGGCTAACCCCTCTGCTCAAAGCAAGGCAAATGAGAGCAGCTTAATTTGCAAAGCAGGTTCTGTATGGATCCACACTTTCCACAGGATCTGGATGTGGACAGTCCCCCCACCTTTCTTCCTACATGTTTGCAATGTCACTTAACTTGCACCAAGACTGAGTGACTGCAGGAAGATTGAGCAGGGGGTGAAATTAACTTCTGCAGGAAGGTTAAGCAGGAGGTGAAATTTCACACAGGGCCCAGGATATAGGTTGTTACACTAGTTAATAAGGTGACAATCCTTCTCTAAAAATGGTTTCTATTATAGAGCAATGGACAAGGTCTTAGCTATTCTGCTACTTTATACTCATTTGCTACAAAGAGAAGACACACAGTAGAGAACAGGGAAGACAGGGCAGTTCCCACACTGCAGAAGAAGGTTACATAAAGCAGGTTATTCGTGCCTCTTACAAAGCCTAACACTTCGATTTTTTGCTGTTTAGTACTGATTTCCCATGGTACAACTCTATTTAAAACGAAGAACACACTCTTGAGTGGCAGGGTCTGATCCTGCAGCACTCAATTCCTCCATGCTCCTGGTCAGCAGAAGGGGAACTTTGTGTTGGAAGAGGCTACACAAGGAGGGTAAGGAGGCTTGTGCTCCCACAAATGCTGGGTCATGCACTGCTGGTACGTTCATAGCCAGCCCCGGATTCAAGGCTGGCTCTAAACGGGATCCTCAGAGTTCAGGGCACCCCGAAGCTACGGTGCTTTGCATCTCTCATTATCATAAGTTTGGCCAGAGCTGAACGTATGTGAGAAAGATATGACCTTGGTCCCTTTGAGGACACGCTGCTAATACAGAAGAGGAGCAGGGTACTGAAAGAAGTACAGCCTCAGCTTTTACCGTGCTGAACAACAGGTTTGACGACTCTTCATGCACCCTGCCTTTAGCTCTCCTCCCCAGAGAAGGAGATCAAGCATGTCCCATGGGTGTGACACGCTACTCAGTAGGGACCAGATCTACTCACTCCCCTGCATGTGCTGAACCTTCACCTAGCTCCCCGTTTTTAATAAGGAGATCACACAGGGCAGTCTGTTTCCACACCTGAGCTGTTGCACATTTCAACCAGAAGACTGTGGCTTAGTCCAAAGTTTGCTGGGAAAGACAGGAACTGCTACGCTGGCATGGTGCTGGTGGTAATGGTAGGGAGCAGGCTGGATGGCCTAGATGACTTCTCCAAGCTCTATCGCCGACTATGATGCTTCTCTTCAACTCTACCTTGAAACACCTTACCCTTTGTTCTTCCTCCTCGGCTGTATATTCAACTCTGATGTTGGCAAAAGGCACTGTGGAGAATGTACAGCTTTTCCAAAGGTCTCATGTGTAGGCAGAAGAAGCAGAGCTGAAGGGCAGCTCCTCTACAAGTCTATATCCAGCTTTCTCCAGTGCCATAGTCGCAGCAACCTGTTCATGGTATCCAAAATCTCTGTAGTCCATGGTGAATGGGAGAACTGCTTTTCTATTTAGTTTTGAGTTATAGCTAAAGAATGTAAGACTAGTAGGTCCACCATATAAAACAGCACTGCAGGGCCCTCAGAAAGAACAGGGATTTTGCCCACAGCCCCAGATTTAAAGCTTTATTTCTTCAGGGTGTTATGCACACATCTCAGATTGCCAACATAGGGGCATGGGGGTAGAGAAAATGAAATGAATCCTCATACTGCACTTTCCAGTAAGTCATTAGAAAGGATGGATATAGAAGTCAAGGACCCATGATGCTGAGGCCTGCACATTAAACCACTTGTTGCCACTAGGTGGTAAATTTTTTTTGGCCTCTATTTTAGACATGACTATAATATGGTTTATAAACAATGTTGCAGACATGAACGGTATGACTTTTTAAAGCAGTTTTACTGAGACAGAGGGAAAGTGCTAAAGCTGGTTGCAAGTTCATCTGATAAGTGATTCAGAAACTGTTGGACTCTAGAAAATTAGTCATTTATTAAAAGGTGTAAGAATCATTTCTTAACCTATTAATGAATATACCCTACTGTAAAGCATGACTAACTTCCCATAAAAAGAGATCAAAATTGTGGGTGCACATAGTCACTTTGTTATCTTTCTGCCATAATTCAGTCTGTTTCTGCGTTGTGCATGGGCATATCCAGGAACCGAGTCTGCAGGTGTTTGAAGGCGCTTGGCAAGGGCTGATGGACTCGCTCCTTGAAGGGAAACCTTTTCTCGGAAAGTCTCACTCTATACTTATTTGGAAGATGGGGAAAGCAACAGCAGCCTCTCTCATCTGCTTCACCAAGCCTAGGCCTGTTCCCAGTCATGCTATTAATCTCAGCCTGTTTTTAACTCTTGTGGCTTTTTCGACCCAGTCTTTATTTTATATTTAGGCCATTTTCTTGTAATGAGTCACAGCTGTGACTGTCATTTTACTACAGTGAAATGTGTCGACAGGACCAAGAATAGCAGCTGTCTGTCAGACCTGCACCTAACATGTTAATGGAGATACCAAACATTGGAAACAGAATGAAAGGCAGCCAAACCGAGAATGCGACTCTACAGTGAAAGTCATCTTTAAAACAGAATGCTTATTTTTTTCTTCCCTAAAAATGACAGTAGAGATTTTTAAAAATGAAGCTCACTGGGGCTCATCCTGCCCAGGTCAATCTAAGGTAATGGAATTTACTGGGATAAACTGTCTGCTGGGATGAGTGGAAGATCCAGGGTTATCTGTACTTCTTCAGCATCACCCAAGAGAGCTATTCTGATTGATACCAGCCAAGAACTTGTCCCTTCCAGCTTCATAAAAAAATATGTGTGTGGCCTGGGAGTGTAGCATGAGACTTGAGAAGAGGTTGGCTCAGCTCTGCACCCTCTGCACCCCCTGAGGTGCCACAACTCCTTCAGTTCTGGGCAATAAGACTTTGCAGACATGAAAACTTTCACTTCTGCAGGAGCTGCTCAGTTTTGAGATGTTGTGGTCAGTGGTGCAAAGGCCAACTCTCATTCAGTAACTCCTGGGGTCCCTAAAGGATCAGTACTGGGACCAGTACTGTTTTTTCATGTCTTCATTAACAATCTGGATGATGGGACAGAACACGCTCTCAGAAAGTTTGTGGCTGACACCAAACTGGGGCACACGGTCAATATAGTCAAGGGCAAGGCCGCCATTCAGAGGAACCTGGACAGGATGAAGAAACGAGCCAACAGAAACCTCATAAAGTTCAATAAAAGGAAATCATGCATCTGTAATGGAAGCAGGACAGTCTGAGAGCTGCTTGTCTGCGAAACAGCTTTATATAAAAGGATCTGGTGGGCAACAAGAGCAACATGTTCTTGCTGTAAAGAAGGTCAACCACCTCCTGGGCTGCCTTAGCAAGACTATAGCCAGATAGGTCCAGGAAAGTGACTGTTCCCCTCTGTCTGGCACTAGTAAGACCAAATCTAGAGCACTTCGTGTCTAAGCTCAGGCAAGGGGCAGAAAACAGGAAGTGTCATGTTCCAAGGCTCCTTGAGGACCTCATCTAAAGAATGCTCTCAGAGCACAGCTATTTCACATTAGCAATTTCAGTGCCAACAGCAGGACTGCCAACAGCAGAGAACTCTGGGTCTTCAGGTGGTGTCATGCTGGTGTTGCTTATGCCACTACTGGCAGTAGGTTTTCACTGTTTTTTTTCTGTGAGGGAAAACGGCCAACAAGTGGCTTTCAGGCCACAGACTGAAGGAGGTCTTGAGGGGTTTAAGGGCAACTATTATTGCTGAGGTGATGTTACCTGATCAACAGCTGGACTGAGGCAATGCAGAGGCTGATGTGAAATCCAGATCTTTAGCTACATGTGGAAGTAGCCCAGCAAAGGAGAATTTGGATTCATTCCTATAAGAGAGCCTGGGACTGCTGAGCACCACTGTTATTTCTGACCTGCAAGCAGTTTTGGAGCTTGCCTGTCCCTCAGCTGCTATGGTATCTACCTGGTACCACTCAGTCCCATGTGATTTGGACATGCAGCTTGGTGCTGAGGAAGCTGCTGGTCAGTGCATGTCTTCAGGCAAGCAGGGAGCAGAGCCCAGCACTGTCCTGCACTGATGTAGCTCATCCTGCCTCTCCTGAGCAGCGGATCACCCACGTCCACTCATGGAACTGCACTTTCCTCCACTCCCCCAGGAGCAATGCAAAATGTGAAGTGAATATCAAAATGAAGAGACAAAACACAGGAAGGGGCAGTGGTTCTGACACTCGCTTTGGGGGAAAGAGCCCTGTGCCCAAGATCATTCCCCTGTTCTGGTCACTGGAAAATAATTCAGAGAGGAAGACTTGGCACTGGCCTTTAATTATCATCTGTCCCTGGGCTAGTGTTTATCAACTTTGATCAGCCCTTTGCTTACTCTTTGTATATTTTGGATCCCTTGCCAGGTTTGATCAACTCTCCCAAGCACTACGTAGGATATATGCATCTCACACTGGGTTATGGATTACACTTTGAAGCTGAGGCCTTGAAGCTGAGCCCTTAAAGCTTGACCTTGTGCCACATGCATTGTTCAGATGCACAAATCTTTTATTTGATCTACTAATCAGTTTCTGTACATAGAAATCTTTGACTAAAGGCACAAATTTTCCATGGTTTTAAGGACTCATGTGTAGTAGTAATAGCCTACAAATGATGATGACAAACGATGATTAAGTGAGCCCTTCAGTATCTGTCAGGAAAATTTCAAATGCCTTGATAAATCCTGCTTCCTGAACCCAAAATAACCCATAGTAAGTCAGTAGGTTGGGATGAATTAGGCACAAGCAAATAAGAGAGTCTTCATTAGCCTATCCGAGCCACTAGTGTTGGGACAAGTTTGAAATGCTACAGGTTCCCTGAGGCACAGTCCCAGCAGAGGTAGCTGAAAACACTTCCTTCAGCATCTGGACTGATGCTCAAGTGGTTCATGCTAAAAGACTTTAGATTAGGGTTCCTGAAGTTTTCTTCTGGGAGGGCTGTTTAATGGGCTTAACATCAGGCTAGAGCCAGATAACAAACTTCAGGTGGAATGTAATTCCCATCTGTTTAGGAGTATAATGTAACAAGCTTTATGAATTGAAGCTGAAGTACAGCAAATACATCAGTATTTTTCCATGTTCAAGGGAGATGTGTATAGATGACTTCATTGCCAATAATTTGAGACAAGCTATATTCAAAACCTGCCTCAGTGTGAAGGACTGAGCAAACGTAGCCCCCAGCACAGCTTTGCACATGCCACCCTCAAAAGAGATTCACCCTGATCCCAGCAGCACGATGTGTCTGAAACAGACCTTGAAGCACTTTGTTAACACAGCGTGGAGTAACAAGAGGGCTCAGAGGAGTGCTTAGGGCTGGAAAAGTAGCAGAAATTGAATTAATTTTTGCCCTTCTTGGGAGCCAGTCAGCTCATCAGTTTCATACCACATTGCAGTGTTTTGTGGTAGGAAATGGAAAAAAAAAAAAAAAAGGATGGTACAGTAATTTATGCTGTGCTTTTTAAAGAAAGAAAAATGCCATCAATAATTACTATCATGTTGCTCTTGATCATACAGCTTCAAGTACCTTCCCTCTAGTACTGAGTCTGGAGTTTATTCAGTCCTAGACAGTACTGTATGAGCATAATAGACCTAGTTAATAGATTCTGAGAGTCTAAAACCAGGGGAAACCTGAGACCTTTTATGAAATATCCCATAGTGATGCACCCTGTCACCCTTACTTGGGTCTGGCTGAAAGCTTATTTTTCAGAATTATATCCAGAGCTTTCTTTCCATAGCTTCTTTCCATAGCTTGTTCCATATTTCTCTTTTGAAAGCTTGGCCTTTCTGATCTGAAAGCCTCTGACTTCTGCATCTGTACATTGGCCTGAGTTCTCAACCAGACTGAAAGCCCTTTTCACATGATCCTTTGCCTTCCCAAGAGACAACAGTACCTATTATGGTAATTTTCCAAAAACTGGGTCACATTCAAGCCTTGGTTTGGCTAAACAGACCTAGCTCTTCAAGGCTTTCCCTATAAGGCATTTTCTCCAGACCTCAAATCATTTTTACGACTCTCTTTGTCACCTTGGACACAAATACTGTGCTCCAGGGAACCTCTGGAGAGTGAGGGCTGAACACATGAAAGCATGGCTCTGCCTCAGATACTCCTGTAAGAGATAAAAGAGCTGGGATGAAAAAGGTATGTGTTTCCCAGGAACAGTGAGTGGTTCCTAAAAAGGAAAGTTTCAAAGCAATGCCTGGTACACAAGATGCCTGCTCCTAATCTGAAATATCTGAAATACTGAAAGTATCTGAAATACTGATATTTCAGCTGAGCAAAAAAAATCAGATCTAATTTACTATGCAAAGAGTTAAATCAGACAACACAGATAATAACTGAAAAGTGAACTTGTATTTATGGGCCTGTGTTCACAACCACCACTGTCAACTGATTGTACCACGTGCCAGTAAATAACAGGCAATGTTGAGATCACACTCTCCTATTATTAGAAACGTAATAGTCATATCTTGTTTAAAAACCTGTTTTTAAATCTGTTGCCACCTGGAAAACTAGACTAAACAGATCAAGAGTTAAGGTTATCTACAAATATTCTGGGCAGAAACATAATTAAGGCTGTAATTAGGATTATCATTTAGTAGGCAATGTAGACGAGCCTGAGTAGATAAGCCACTATCAGTTGCTGTTGAGGGCTAAAGTGATTATTAAGCTCGTAAGTTTGGGCCATGTGTTTTCCTGGCAATGTGGAAATAATGTTGAACAGCTTCCAAAAACCCAAGACAGGACTGCAGGTTGTTTCTCCTAAAAAGCTTTCCCAGCACGGCACCATTGGCAGACAGGTAAGGCACTTGCATGTGCCAGAGCCTGCTTGCAGTTCTCCAGCACCAGGGCAGTGGAGCATGGAGGATGAGGCTGTAAAGTGGGGCGTAAAGCTGCTTGCTGAGCAGCCCCCGACTAGTCCCTCCTGGTGTGATCCGCCCAGTGCCCATACTTTCCACCCCTGCTGATTCACTCACATTACCAGGACACAAAGCACCCAGCACTGCTGCACAGCACCTGCAAGGTCAGGCTGAAGACTTCGCTCTGCAATAAGAAGGAATGCCAAGGTAAGACGGAAGAGGAAAATCTTTTTTATAGCAAACCATGACAAACAGCTTGGCCCCTTGAACGGACATGTTGCAGGATGTATAATAGGCTGAGAGCTCTACATACTCCTGTAATGCATGGCTGTAGGACATGTGGGAACTCCACTTGGAGCATCTCCCAGCCTGCTGTAAAGTGACAGTAGAGGGCAGCACCAGATGTCCTTCCCCTCTGCTCCCTCTTGCCTCTGCTGGTGATACACCAACTCCCCAGAACCCTCACCCTTCCTTTGAGCTTCATTTCCCAACTTTCCCAGGCCTTTACCACACCTTCCACCAGGGATCTATTGCCGTAACCTGTTGCCACATGGAAACCTGCATGGGATTAAGTACTGGGACTTGCGTGCTTCTACTCCACACCTGCAGGGGAACCAGAGGCACTTTATCTGCAATCCAATGTCTGCATTACACCTTTGACATGGGGGAGTCCCCGTCAGGGACCTTCCAACACACAGCAAAGAGCTGGCAAAGAGCAGCTTGGTGCTACAGGCAGCTGACAGAGGTCAGCATGTCTCCATGGGGGCTCTAAGGGCTACGTGGCTGTCACTTGCTCAAACAGGCTGACTAATCTAGAAGGCATAGGCAGCTCCCTAGCAGTCCTCTCTTTCTGCTGCTGGGGCTGCAAACAGCCCAGGAGAGATTAGGAGGGAGTTAGAAAAGCAGCTGGTTTGAGGGGGCTGGTGGGCTCTTTCCCAAACAGTCCCTTTCCTTGGAGCAGACCAAGCACTCCTGTTGAAATGGAGCAAACCAGTAGCAGCCCCCTGTTTCTTTGAAGTTGCTGATGTTTTGCAGCTTGCTGAACTGCTTAGTGAGAAACCCTCATTTTGTTTCCAGAAACAGAAATAAATTGAGTCAGAACTTGCTTTCTTTCAGATAACTGATCTTTTTCTTCCTCTGGAAATACTCAATGGACCTGTTTTTATCTGTGCGGTGTTTACTTTCCAGGAGGTTTTGCCATGTTTGCAGCTCCACTTTTTTTTTTACCTCAGGCTTCTCCACAAAATACACAGAGAGCATGGAGCTAGTCCCTGCTGTGGGGAGGGTAAATCCACTCTGGAGACAGAAAGGATAGCCTTCCTCCTGACTTTTTCTTTTCACGGTTCTGTTTTGACATTTTATCTTCCTTCATGCTACATGAACAGGAAGCTATAGGGGCAGCCGCAAATCTTCTCACTGCCTTACATCCTTCAGCTCCACTATTTTTAAACTGTCAGTTGTTTTTATACATGTGCCTCTACATTTATGGGATAAAATAAAGATGGCAGAATGTCTCTTATTACAAATTCCATTGTGTATAAGAAGGCCGAGTGCCATTTACCTTATTCAAGCCTAGCCAACGATCTTTACTACAATTTATAGTAACCATAATTCCAGAAGATCCTCAGATACCTCACAGTGGTTTTTTTCAGCATGAATAGGTTTTACAGCTGGGCGAGGTCTTACATTACAGAGAAATTTATGCTTAAACATCTGCTCTTAAATGTCCTTCAGCTAGTCAAGGTGGTTACAAATCCATCCACAGCACCCACTGGAAGATATAAAAAACCTACTACCCTAGTTTAACATACCAAAGTATTTGTTATTCCACCAACAGTCTAGATATCAGGAAGGAAGATGTCAGGAAACTTTAGATTCACGTCAGACCTCTCAGTTTCTGGTTATTTCTCAGTGGTAGGGAAAAGCACTCTCCCTTTTTTTTCCTTTGTACAGCCTGTGAAATGCGGTCAGAAGTTGAACTAGTTCAGTATTGCTGTGAATACACAGTCTTACAGGTCCTAACAGGTAGCAAAGCATGCTTGCTTATTTCTGCTTGCCCTAAAACTTTTGATAAGGATTTGATGAAGGTCATTGTGGCAGGCTGACTCCACACACATAATGAAAACTAGTCCTTGACACAAGAAGTGCATAGCTGAGAGCTGAAACCTACAAAAGTTCTATATGCTTCCCTTTGCTGCCATGGGTAGGGCCTTGTTTGAGATAATAGGGTAAGCATGTCTGTAAACATTGCTGATGTACTGAAATACTAAATATTTTCCCTTGCACACTTCTGCTTCTTTAAAAAAAAAAAAAAAAAGAAGGCAACCAAACCTGGAGACTCATATACAAGTAGACCAGCCTGGCTTCATATGATTGCCCACCTGAACGAGGTCCTATGGGGTCATTCTCCTTGGAGCAGGTATTCCCAGTCGTTATCCTGGTCTAATGGCCAGATTTGTTACTTAATTTAGCAGTGTATTGATACAGACTTCATCACTGTTGTATCTCAGCATCTTCAATGTTGGTCTTTCTAGTAAGATGACATAGAGCCTTCTTCAAATCTAACAGCATAAAAATTCCTTGTTACATAAAATTGCACCCTGATAGATTTCTAGTATTAATATATAATAGTAATTTCATTATGTCAAAGAAGTCACATCTGTCATTGCAGAATTATATACATGTTGTTATAGTAATTAAGTAAACTAAAAAATAGCAATCTTTACAGCTGAAATTGTTAACTTCTCTAGGATTCTGTACATGCTCAAAATAGTTTTTATTTACTATGCCACAGCCTCTTTTTTTTTTTTTCTGCTAGCACATTTAAACATGAATAGTTCTTTTTACAATGCTGTTACGGATTTTCTACATCTGCAACAGAGCCAGATTCAACCTCATGCTCTCTTTGAGCATTTTATATAGTGAATTTCTTCTTTAATCAGTTCATTCAATGTTAAAATAAAGTTAGCACTTCACATGAGCTAGACATTCAAAAGGTTAAACTGGTGGAGCTCCAGATGGAGTTACACCGAATGACATCAAGCAAGAATACAGCTCTTAGAACCTAAACTCTCTGTAATGAAAGACTGGAGCCCCACACAACACTGATTAAAACCTTTTGGATTTTTCCCATTAACTTTATGTATATTAACCTGTCACATTTTTTCTCTCCTTTTCTCTCAGTAAAATTATCTTTGGTGCACACTGTGGCTCTCTTATATGTGACAAAGAGCTGTGTAAGACATTCTCCACTACTCTTTATTTGATTCTTTTGTAGGCTTTTGCTGTGCTGGCATGTGAGGCTTCTGTGGCTGGTACAAGTGCAGAACTGGCAGAAGATGCTACACTGTGGATGAGAAGAAAAAAAAAAAAAAAAGCAAGTGATGTGTGTCAGGAGGAAGGATTTCTGTATTAAATACTTACTGCTTTGCCAAGCTGCAAAAATGTCACTGTCACAAACTCAACAGGCCCAGCACTGAGAGAGTCTAGTTGGAGGTTATAAAGCTTAAAAAGAGTCACTGACTTTCTAAATAAGCCTTCAATGGCTAAATCTGTGCTGATTTCAGGGATGTAAAATCATACTGTAGAAGAGCAAAATTAGAGCCTGAATGCTACACTAGGCTGAGTTCAGTCTAATCAAATTCATTTAACCCCATTATTTTCTTCCTCATGTATCACAGATGAAAACAATGGAGCCCTCTTGGCAGGAGGCCAGCCTGAAGCCATCTATTACCCTCCATGCTGAAGTTCTGACGAGGAGAACAAGGCAGCTGTCCTTATGGTAATTGATATTAATGACTGAGGTTAGAGCCCATTGAGCCAGCTTGGGACTTAACAACAGACAAAGAGAAACCCAAGCCTGGCTCCGTAGCAACAGGGACAGAAGTAGTCTGAAGACAAATCAATGAAATGGGAGCAGAGCAGTGCTGTGCTTTTATTTTTAAATTTATTTTGTCTTGGAAATTATCTAGATGGAACATCAACATACACTAAATGAGAAAAAGAATTACAGTTGAAATGGGCAGTATCTTGCTTCACAACTCTTCTGGCACGTCCTGCACTGTCTTTGGATGAGCTGGAAGAGGTGGAGGTGGGGCTGGCCACCACCCTAGCATGGGGGCACGGTGGCTGGGGGCTGCATCCCAAGGCATGATGCAGTGCAGGGGTGAGCTGCCTGCAGGCTCAGCCCCAGCTGCTCCCCAGCAAGTCCTGGCCTGAGCCAGGGTCCTGCCACAAACTTCATTCCCAGGCTTCTTACGACATTCCTGGTAAGTTCATTTTCAGTGTTTTGTGGACGTCTGTGCTAATTTCGTCAGATGCCTGCAGATTTCACACATTTTTGTGCGTTTGTGCAATGCTGAATATTAGATCTTGCTTTCAAATCAGCTGGAGCTATTTTAACCTGCAGAACCAGTGATCTGCATTGGTGAAAACTGAAGTGATTTTACCTACGTACTTTTACTTCTAACATGCTCTGCTTATTTGGTTTCAGGTTTACTTTTTTAACACAGACATGTCTCAAAATGAGTCCATTAAAATGAAAAGCCCTCCTCCCATGAAAACTGAAGGCACTCGATTTACTCATGGCTCCAGGTTGAAATGAAAGGATGGAGAGGGAGCCCTCACAGTACAAGAAACAGTTTTTCTACTCAGTAGCAAGATTTTTTTGCAGTGTTGCTTGATTTAGTTTGTGACAGGCTTTGGTTTTCAGTTCGCAAAGGGAAAGAGGTCAAGGGGACAACCGGATGCAAGGGGCCTCTGTCATATCAATGCGGGGACAGCCGCTGTGTTATGACTTTGGGAATGATAAACCAGAGAGCCTTTTCTCACCTAACTTGGGTTTCCCTGGTCTTCTTCATGTGTTATTTCCTTTTTCTGCCTTATTCTACTCTTAGCTTTCATACCCCTCAGCCCCAAAACTGTCTTTCAATAAGGGGGCGGGGGGGTGTCACTGCTGGGCTCCTGAATCCCACCTCAGTGAAAATAGCAAGCAAGAAGGACCGGTTTACAACACAACTATTTCAAATCACTTTCTCACTGTGAACCATAATGGGCAACTAGTGGTTATGGGACAGAGAGCATCTACCTGAGGGGCAGCAATGACCTCAGAGAAGATGCATTCGCTGGAGTCAAGCAGATCATAAAAGAAAGTGATTAGCGTATACCACTGTTCTGCCTCCTGGGAGTGTTGTGTCTTTTGTCCACCTTATCACCAAGGTGTTGAGAAGTTCAGCATTGTAATATATACTGTCTGTTAAAATAAACGTAGTGTCGTTGTTGTTGTTGTTGAGTAAAACACTGTCCTAAGCAGGTCCTTGAGAAATACATTCTCTTCTTAACCCAGTTCTCTTCAAAAGACTGAGAGATACAGTCAAGTGTATCACACTTTTGAAATGAAAACAGCACTCAAGCTTGCTTTATAATTTCTGGTCTCTCATGTAAACTTCTGGTGATGTTCCCTTCAAACCTTCCCTGCTTTTGCACCTTTGGCATTTTTTAGCACAAAGGGAAAAGAATGGAGTCTTTCAAAAAGGAAAATGAGTCTGTATGTTCCCACTTTTCAGGAAGAAAGCAAATCCCTGAGTTATTACACAAATATCAATGTCTGAAATGGTCTTGCTTTACCAGCCTTTTCTCTACTGTCACTCCTCTGAAGTCCAAATAATACAAAGCATTTACTCAGCATACTTTGTCTGGGCTGATAATTATTTAATGACACAATAATCTGAAATGCCAAGACACAGTTACAATCTGATTCCAAGTTACCTTTAAGCCACTGACACAAAAGTTTCAAAATCATGCTATAGTCTCCTATGAGAGGGAGTAGAGTTACATTTCAGGAAGCAAATACTTACCTGGTAGGGGAGAACCCATGATCAGGCAGGTGGTTTTCCCAGGGTGAGGCTCATCCCCTGCACTACCTTTTTTTTTTTTTTTAAGATCATGGAGCAGATCCTCCTGGAAGGTATTTCGAAACATACGGAAGACAGGGACATGACTATAGAAAGCCAATCTGGCTTCACCAAGGGCAAATCATGCCTGACTAACCTAAGGGCCTTCTAAGAGGGAGTGGCTGCATCAGTGGACAAGGGAAGAGCTACAGATGTCATCTACATGGCCGTTTGTAAGGCTTTTTATATGGTCCCCACAATCTCTAAATTGGAAAGATATGGGTTTGATGAATGAACTGTTAGATGGATAAGGAATTGGTTGGATGGCCGTGTCCAAAGAGTTACACTCAATAGCTCAATGTCCAAGGGTATGTACTGGGTCCAATACTATTTTATATCTTCATCAATAACATACATAGCAGGATTGAGTGCACCCTCAGCAAGTATGCAGATGACATCAAACTGAGTGGTACAGTTGAAACACCTGAGGGAAGGGATGCCTCAAAGAGGGACCTGGACAAGCTCGAGAAGTGGCACATGTGAACCTCACAAAGTTCAACAAGGTGAAGTGCAAGGTCCTTTACCTGGGTGAGGGCAGTCCCCGATATGAGTACAGACTGGGGGAGGAATGGATTGAGAGGTGCCCTGCAGGGAAAGATTTGGGGATAGTGGTGAATGAAAAATTGGACACAAGCTGGCAATGTGCACTTGCAGCCCAGAAAACCAATTATAACAAGAAGCATGGGCGAGGGATGTCGAGGGATTTGATTCTCCCTCTCAGCTCTCATGAGACCCCACCTGGAGTACATGTTCAGCTCTGNCACACATATAGTTCCAGACATTTGGTGCCTTTTTCCCCTTCTTTGTACTAGCACACTGCTTGAGGTACTTTTGAGACACTGTCATTGTCTCTAGGGATGCCATAGTTAGACTGTGTTAGAAGTTAGTTAGAAGAGCTGGGTAGAGATGGTTCCTTCAGTCATGGTTGTAAAATTCGTGGGCACAGACTCAATGGTATGGGGTAACTTCTGGGTCAAAAGCAGCCTGTGAGCAGTTCATAAAAGGCTAAAGTAAAAGGCCATAGCTTGCAGTACATCTGTGTGTGTGTATAATCCTAATCTCCAGATGTGGAACGAGGCAGTGAAGCCCACAGTGTGCCACCACCATCTCCTGCTGGGAACCTCTGTCAGGGCATTCATACCTCTCAGCACTCCAAGGTCTGCCAAAATGTCTTTTGGTTGTCAAACATGGAGATCTTGGCTGTGTTTTGTAGACTAGGAAAGGTCACTATCTGTATTAGGTTTGTGTGGCAAGGTTTTGCGAGTGGGGGGGGCTACAGGGCTGGCTTAAGTGAGAAGCTGCTAGAAGCTTCCCCTATGTCTGATAAAGCCAATGCCAGCTGGTTCCAAGATGGACCCACTGCTGGCCAAGGCTGAGCCCATCAGCGACAGTGGTAGCACCTCTGGGCTAACACACTTAAGAATGGGAAAAAGTTGCTGCACGATACCAATTGCAGTCGGAGAGAAGAATGAGAAACAACCCTGCAGACACCAAAGTCAATGAACAAGGAAGAGGAGGAGGTGCTCCA